>NW_026847660.1:132112168-132151463 GCF_025583915.1 Anolis sagrei ordinatus | reverse complement strand
TCTATCTATCTATCTATCTATCTACCTATCTATCTACCTACCCAACTACCTACCTATCTACCTATCATCTATCTATCTATCTATCTATCTATCTATCTATCTATCTATCTATCTATCTATCTCATCTATCATCTATCATCTGTCTCTCTATATCTCTATCTATATCTAATTTACCATATGTCTGTCTGTCTATCTATCTATCTATTTATCTCTATCTAATTTACAATATGTCTGCCTATATATCATCTACCATCTGTCTATTATCTACCTATCTCTATATAATTTAGAGATATCTAATCTTTATTTAATTTATCATATGTCTGTCTACCTATTTATCTAATCAATCATTTATCTATTGTCTGTCTGTCTATCTATCTATCTATTTTACCATATGTCTGTCTGTCTATCTATCTGTCTGCCTAATCTACCATCTATCTGTCTATTATCTATCTACATCTAATTTATCACATGTCTGTCTATCTGTCTATCTGTCTATCTAGTCTATTATCTATCTGTCTATTATCTGTCTGTCTATCTTTATCTAATTTATCATATGTCTAAGGATGGTAAAACTTCAACACCTCTGGGAGTACCCTGGGCAACATCCTTGCAGACGGCCAATTCTCTCACACCAGAAGCAACTTGCAGCTTCTCAAGTCACTTCTGACACACACAAAAAATGTATATGTCTGTCTATCTATCTATCTATCTATCTATCTATCTATCTATCATCTATCTAAACTATCTGTCTGTCTTATAGTAGAAGAGACAATGCAGCCACGAAGCACAACACGGCTTGAGCATCCTGGCGCATTCCTGTTTGCCTTGGCAGTGCCACATGACCCTGAAGAAATGATGCAGCCGCTGGCAAAGTGCATCCATTAGACCCTGATGCCATTTTTAGCACAGATTTCCCACCCAGGAAGGGAAATAAAGACGTACCGTATGTTTTCTCCTCCATTTTCCAGACTGCTGCTATGCAGAAATGTACTACATAGAACCATAGCGTCTTACACTGGGTCTATAATGCGGAATTAATGCACTTGTGACTGCTGTGGCTCCATACTATAGGAGTTGGCAGACCTTGGGAAACTACAACTCACAGGATTCTATAACCTTGAGCCAGGGGAGTTAAAGTGGTGCAAAGCTACTGTGTAGATGCAGCCCAAGAAAGAGAAGAAAGGAGTGCAGAGGGGCAGATCTCTTCTTTGTGCCAAACCCTTCTCCTTTGCTCTTGCCTCTCCTTTCCCTGGGCCTTCCACTCCTTTTCCCTGCCCAGCTAACGAAGCATCGAAATTTAATAGCCTCATCATTACAAAGCAATTAATAAACCCGCCAAAACCTTGGAGGCCAGCCAAGTCACCCGGGACAAAGAGGGGATTTGTGAGCAGGAAGTCTGCCCCGGATCAAGGGTCTGGAGAACAAGCCCTATGAGGAGCGGCTTAAAGAGCTGGGCATGTTTAGCCTGCAGAAGAGAAGGCTGAGAGGAGACATGATAAGGGACATGTATAAGTACGTGAGGGGAAGTCATAGAGAGGAGGGAGCAAGCTTCTTTTCTGCTTCCCTGGAGACGAGGACGCAATGGAACAATGGCTTCAAACTACAAGAAAGGAGATTCCATCTCAACATTAGGAAGAATTTCCTGACTGTGAGAGCTGTTCAGCAGTGGAACTCTCTGCCCCGGAGTGTGGTGGAGGCTCCTCCTTTAGAGGCTTTGAAATAGAGGCTGGATGGCCATCTGTCAGGGGTGCTCTGAATGCAATTTTCCTGCTTCTTGACAGAATGGGGTTGGACTGGATGATGGCCCAAGAGGTCTCTTCCAACTCTAGGATTCTATGATTCTATAACAGCCCAAAGTCCAAAGCATCTCTCTAGATGCATCTGTCTAGAAAGTCTGGGGGCAGAGGACTTTTACAAGTCAAGCAAGCAGTTGAAGAAGAAAAACATGATGCCCTGGCAGAATATGTCAAGGAAAGCCAAGAACCTGCTTTAATTGAAGTCAATAATCGGAAACTTCTCAAAGCACAGCAGACAAAGAGTCAGTACAAGAAAACTGCACTCCAAACCAGAGCTGACAGCTGGCACAACAAAGCATTGCATGGGCAGTTCCTTGAGAAGACTGAAGGAAAAGTGGAGAAGGAGAAGACCTGGTGATGGCTCACAAATGGAACCGTGAAGTAAGAGGCAGAAGGCCTGGTTCTTGCAGCCCAGGAGCAAGCCATCAGGACAAAGGCCATTAAGGCCAGGATTGAAAAATCAGCGGATGACCCAAAATGCAGAATGTGCAAGGAAGCCGATGAAACCATGGACCATCTCCTCAGCTGTTGCAAGAAAATTGCACAGACGGACTACAAACAGAGGCACAACTCTGTGGCCCAATTGATTCACTGGAACTTATGTCACAAGGACCACTTGCCAGCAGCAAAGAATTTGCGGGATCATAAACCCGCAAAGGTTGTGGAAAATGAACATGCAAATACACTGTGGGACTTTCAAATCCAGACGGACAAAGTTTTGGAACACAATACACCAGACATCACTGTTGTGGAAAAGTAAAAAGTTTGGATTATTGATGTTGCCATTCCAGGTGACAGTCGAATTGAAGAAAAACAACAGGAAAAACAACATCAGGACCTCAAAATCGAACTGCAAAGGCTCTGATTGCATCAACCAGTCCAGGTGGTCCCAGAGGTCATAATGGGCGCACTGGGTGCCGTGCCAAAAGATCTCAGCTGGCATTTGGAAACAATAAACATTGACAAAACCACGATCTGTCAACTGCAAAACGCCACCTGACTTGGATCATTCGAAAATACATCACACAGTCCTAGATGCTTGGGAAGGGTTCGACTTGTGATTTTGTGATACGAAATCCAGCAGAGACATACTGTGCTTTTGTGTCTATTATTTATTTATTTATTTATTTATTTATTTATTTATTTATTTATTTGTTGTGTCAGAACAACCAGTCTAACAGAACAAAGCAAACAAAAAGAAAAATACACAACTTGTGAGTTTGGTAGCTGGTTAAATGTCCTTTGACCAGTATCTGGCCACTTGGAGTGCTTCTGGTGTTGCTGCAAGAAGGTCCTCCATTGTGCATGTGGCAGGGCTCAGGGTGCATTGCAGCAGGTGGTCAGTGGTTTGCTTCTCTCCACACTCGCATGTCGAGGATTCCACTTTAGCCCCATTTCTTAAGGTTGGCTCTGCATCTCGTGGTGCCAGAGCGCAATCTGTTCAATGCCTTCCAAGTCGCCCAGTCTTCTGTGTGCCCAGGGGGGGAGTCTCTCATTTGGTATCAGCCATTGGTTGAAGTGCTGGGTTTGAGCCTGCCACTTTTGGACTCTCGCTTGCTGAGGTGTTCCAGCGAGTGTCTCTGTAGATCTTAGAAAACTAGATTTAAGTCATTGACGTGCTGGCTGATACCCAAACAGGGGATGAGCTGGAGATGTCTCTGCCTTGGTCCTTTCACTATTGGCTGCTACTTCCCGCCGGATGTCAGGTGGTGCAATACCGGCTAAGCAGTGATTTCTCCAGTGGTGTAGGGCGCAGACACCCCGTGGTAATGCGGCATGTCTCATTAAGAGCCACATCCAGTGTTTTAGTGTGGTGAGATGTGTTCCACCCTGGGCATGCATACTCAGCAGCAGAGTAGCATAGCGCAAAGGCAGATGTCTTCACTGTGTCTGGTTGTGATCCCCAGGTTATGCCAGTCAGCTTTTCGTATGATATTGTTTCTAGCACCCACTTTTTGCTTGATGTTCAGGCAGTGCTTCTTGTAGGTCAGAGCACGGTCCAGAGTGACTCCCAGGTATTTGGGTGCGCTGCAATGCTCCAGTGGGATTCCTTCCCAGGTAATCCTCAGAGCTTGGGATGCTTGTCTGTTCTTAATATTATTATTATTATTATTATTATTATTATTATTATTATTATTATTATGTGGCAAAGGAGGTTGGACCGGATGACCTTTAGGGATCCCTTCCAACTCTAGCATCCTATTTGCCCAACGTTAAAGCAGATTAGCTGCCCATAGAGGTTTCCCAGATGGTTTTAAGAACATGTCCCGGCTCCAGAACTCGAAGGGCTTCCAACTGGGTCATCTGCCCCCTCTATATCTATCTCTGCCTATGGGATGCCAGTGGGGTTTCTGTTGTGCCACGGAGGGGCAACCCGTTGTTCCGGGTGCCACCTGCTCTTTGGCCCAGTAACCCAGGAGGGGGTTCTAGCATCCCAAACCCGCCACCAGACGCCGCAGAAGAGAAATGTGGGTCACGCCGTCTGGAGACGCCACAAAGAAAGGGCAGATGTGGGGCACAACGGCCAGGCTTTTGGGGCCTTCCTCGTCCACCGTGATTGAGAAGCGGATGGACGGATGGGTGGACGCGGCCAAGAAGAGGAAAGGAGGGCGAGGCTCCAGCTCCCCAAACAAACACAAGACGGAGAAAAGCGGGCCTTTTGTCAGGAGCCCTTTTGGGAGCCAGCGAGCCGCAAAGACCCCACAGACGGGCCAAGAAGGAGCCACAAAGGGTTCCCCCCCCCCCACCCATTTGCAGAGACTCACACATGTTTGCGGTTGCTGTGGATGTTTGCACAAAAGCATAGCTGTGAGAGTGAAACAAGGACTCCCACGATGACATTTTCAGCCTAGTAGCAACCTCAGGCGGAATTGAGTTTAGGAAGGCAGGCCCAGTGTAGACTCAGAAGGGGTCCCCAAAGGCCATCTAGTCCAATCTTGTTCTGCCTGGCTTGGATTGTGTATTTCAGTTTTGCAGAATGGGGTTGGACTGGATGACCTTTGGGGTCTCTTCCAACTCTATGGCTGCTATTCTCCTTTTGCTAATTCCCATTAAAAGTGACATTAGACTAAAGAGAGAGAAAATTCTCCTTCTTCAATGCCGGATTGCCTAGAGACATTTGTTGGAGCACGTAAGAAATTGGTTAGTGTGAATGTGTCAACTGTAAAATAAGATGCATGAAGCATATTGGTTGAGCTTCGCCTGGGGAGATGGCTGAGCCTGGGACTTTTGGGTACTGTTACATTTTTCAGGCTTGAGCTATGCAGGTTCTTGAAGTTGCAGAGAAACAGACAGAGAGACAGAGTTTTGGAGTGTGCTCTCACTTCATGAGCTGCTGAAGGAGATTATCCACATTTAAATCTCTCATAAAAGGACAGTATGTGAGTTGATATGACTGATCACATGATTGTACATAAGTTGTTCTGGAGGCCCTGCCTGAGCTCTGCGAGTGCAACATTTTTCCAAATGAAGCAGAGAGTGTTTGAGGACCGGGGCATCTGTAGGGAGACCAAGGTGCTTGTTTATAACCCTGCGAAACGTGGACAGTCTACAGACGTCACATGCAACTCCTGGAACGATTCCATCAGCGCTGCCTCTGAAAAATCCTGCAAATCTCTTGGGAAGACAAGCGGACAGATGTCAGCATGCTGGAAGAAGCAAAGACCACCAGCATTGAAGCGATGGTCCTCCGCCATCAACTCCGCTGGACTGGCCATATTGTCTGGATGCCCAACCACCCAAAGCAGTTGCTCTACTCCAAACTCAAGAATGGAAAACAGAATGTTGGTGGGCAAGAAAAAAGATTGAAAGATGGGCTCAAAGCCAACCTTAAAAACTCTGGCATGGACACTGAGAACTGGGAAGCCCTGGCCCTTGAGCGCTCCAGCTGGAGGTCAGCTGTGACCAGCAGTGCTGTAGAATTTGAAGAGGCACGAATGGAGGGCGAAAGAGAGAAACGTGCCAAGAGGAAGGCGCGTCAAGTCAACCCTGACCAGTACCGCCTTCCATCTGGAAACCCATGTCCTCACTGTGGGAGAAGATGCAGATCAAGATTAGGGCTCCACAGTCACCTATGGACCCACCACCAGGACACTACACTCGGAGGACCATCATCCTCGGACTACGAGGGATTGCCTAAGTAAGTAAAGTGTACATATGTTGTCCTGGAGCACCTGGTGGCGCAGTGGGTTAAACCGCTGAGCTGCTGAACTTGTTGAGCAAAAGGTCGCAGGTTCAAATCCAGGGAGCAGGGTGAGTTTCTGCTGTTAGGCCCAGCTTTTGCCAACCTAGCAGTTCCCAAACATGCAAATGTGAGTAGATCAATAGGTACTGCTCCGGAGGGGAAAGTAACAGCACTCCATGCAGTCATGCAAGTGGCAACATGACCTTGGAGGTGTCTATGGACAACACCGGCTCTTTGGCTTATTTACTTAGGCGATCCCTCGTTGGACGAGTAAGATGGTCTTCCTTGATGGCTATTCTTGTGGGTTCGTAGGTGGCTGTGGAGCCTTATTCTTGATCTGCATCTTCTCCCACAGCGAAGGCATTGGTTTCCAGGTGGAAGGCGGTCCCGGTTGGGGTTGGCTTGATGCGCCTTCCTCCTGGCATGTTTCTCTCTTTCACCCTCCACTTGTGCCTCCTCGAATTCTGCAGCACTGCTGGTCACAGCTGACCTCCAGCTGGAGCGCTCAAGGGCCAGGGCTTCCCGGTTCTCAGTGTCTATGCCAGAGTTTTTAAGGTTGGCTTTGAGCCCATCTTTCAATCTCTTTTCCTGTCCACCAACTTTCCGTTTTCCGTTCTTAATGGAGATGAGCACCAACCCCCAGAGTCAGACACGACTGGACTTCATGTCAGGGGAAAACCGTTTACCTTTACCTATGTTGTTCTGAACTACGAAGAGTAAACTACTTGTTCTCTACTGTTCACCTGCGTGGCATATTTTCTTTCTCTGGTAAGGCAGTGTGTGGGCTGGTCAAACGTGAACTACACATGACTTCACAACCAATAGTGCAAGGACCAAGGCAGTGACATCTCTGGCCTATCCCCTATTTGGATATCAGCCAGCACGCCAACGACTTAAATCAAGAAATAGTTTTGTAAGATCTACAGAGACACTTGCTGGAACATCTCAGTAAGCAAGAGTCCATAAGCGGCAGGTTCAAACCCAGAACCTCAATCAGTGGATGAGACCAGATGAGAGACTCCCTCCTGGGCGCACAGAAAACTGGGCGCTTGGAAGGCGCTGAACACCACGAGATGCAGAGCCAACCTTAAGAAATGGGGCCACAAAGTGGAGTCCATGACATGTGAATGCACAGACGACCTATTGCAATGCAATCTGAGCCCTGCCACATGCACAATGCTCAAAGCACATTTAGTAGAATGCTAAGTTTGCAAACTTTGTGTGTGTGTGTGTGTGTGTTTAATACAATACAACTGTTTGGTTCACTCCTGGCATCTATATAAATAAAAATGTAATGTTTGTTTGTGGGATTAAGAGAACTCAAAAACCACTGGACAAATAGACACCAGATTTGGACACAAGACACCTAACAACCTAATGTACGTCCTTCACTCAAAAAAATTTGTTTTTGTCATTTGGGAGTTGTAGTTGCCAGGATTTATAGTTCACCTACAATCGAAGAGCATTCTGAACCCCACCAATGATGGAATTGAACCAAACTTGGAACACAGTTCTCCCATGACCAACAGAAAATACTGGAAGGGTTTGGTGGGCAGTGTCCTTTGGTTTTGGAGTTGTAGTTCACCTACATCCAGAGATCACTGTGGACTCAAACAATGATGGATCTGGATCAAACTCTACAAGAATACTCAATATGCCCAAATGTGAACACTGGTGGAGTTTGGGGAAAATAGACTCTCGAGTTGTAGTTGCTGGGATTTATAGTACACCTACAATCACAGAACATTCTGAACCCAAACCTCCCACACAGAACCCCCATTAGGGCCACAGCAATGCGTGACAGGGGGCGGCTAGTGATAAATAAATAAATAGGTTCCTATGGTTATCCGCTCTGGATTTTAGTCCGAACTGAAACCCAGTGTTCATCCCAGAGATGCACAAAGCCGTGGCGTAATTTTAAAAAATTGTTTTATTATCATCACCATCCTCATCCTCATCGTCATTATTATTATTATCTCAAGACCTTGGATGTCCCCCTCCCCACCCCATATTTTTTTTTAAAATGCATATTTCCAAAAAGGGTCGGGTCAAGTACCAAAAGAAATACAAAATAATATTACAAAACCAAAACCGGTCGGTCAGTCGGTCGGTCAGTGGAGTCACAGCGAATGTTTTAGAAATCACAGACGGGAACCGGGGGGGGGGGGGGGGGGGAGGAAGGAAGGCGCAAGCGAAACCCACAGACGGAGACATTATTCCAGACGACCCAACACACACAACCCATCCATCATCATTATCATCATCATCATTAACGGTTGTTATTCTTAGGATTATTATGATTAGGGTTATGATTATTTCTCATTTATTGTTTGCTGTACAAAAAAGACACCGAAGCATGCGATGAAGTCGGGGGGGCAACGGGATCGGGGGGGGGGGGAGTGGAGGAATGCAATCGACAAAGAACGCATCGTCGTCGATGCTCTTCTTCTTCTTCTACTACTTCCCTTTCTCTCTCTTTCGCGCCTTTTCTCTCTTGCTCAGGTGAGGGGCTCAGGTGAGGTTGTTCTGGAGGCAGTTCCGCTCGCCGCCCTCCTGGGGGTCCCCCTTGCCGTTGTCCATCTTGGGGGGCAGGGAGTTCTGGATGTTGAAGGACTCCTCCTCCTTCAGGCAGGACTTCAGTGGGTCCGGGAGCTTGTGGGGGGCTCCGGGGTCATCCTGAGCATCAAAGAGAAGGGTCAGCGCCCAGCAAGGACGGCAGAGAAGCTTCCCAAGGGAGACAAGAGTCGCACCGGAGGACCCAGGGAGTCTGACGCCTTTGGAAGTCCTCCAGTGTGACCCTGGAATGGGCAAACCCACCCTTTCAACTTCCTTCCCTTCCTTTTGTCTTTCCTTCCTTCCCTTCCATTCTTCTTTCCTCCTTCCTTCTCTCTCCCTCTTTCTCATTCCTTTCTTCCCTTTTGTTTTGCCTTCCTTCCCTTTTTCTCCCTCCTTTGACTCCCTTCCACTCTTTTATCCTTCCTTCTTTCCCTTTTGTCTTTCCTGCCCTCCCTTTTATCTTTCCTTCCTTCTCTCCTTCCTTCCCTTCCATTCTTCTTTCCTCCTTCCTTCTCTCTCCTCTTTCTCATTCCTTTCTTCCCTTTTGTTTTGCCTTCCTTCCCTTTTTCTCCCTCCTTTGACTCCCTTCCACTCTTTTATCCTTCCTTCTTTCCCTTTTGTCTTTCCTGCCCTCCCTTTTATATTTCCTTCCTTCTCTTTTCCCTTCCTCCTTCCCTTCCACCCTTTCATCTTTCCTTTCTCCCCTCCCATTTGTCTTTCCTTCCACTTTCTCTTCCTTCCTCTTCCTTCTTCTCTTCCTTCCTTCCTTCCTTCCTTCCTTCCTCCTTCTCTTTCTCCCTTCCCTCCTCTTTTTTGTTCTTCCCTTCCACCCTTCATCCTTTCTTTCGTCCTTCATTTCCTGCCCTTCTTTTTATCTTTTCTTCTTCCTTCTTTCCTTTTGTTTTGCCTTCCTTCTCCTTCCTTCCTTCTCTCTTTCTCCCTCCCTCCCTCAATTCCCTTCCACTCTTTTATCCTTCCTTCTTTCCCTTTTGACTTTCCTGCCCTCCCTTTTATCTTTCCTTCCTTCTCTCTTTCCTTCCTCCTTCCCTTCTACCCTTTCATCCTTCCTTCCTCTCCTCCCTTTTGTCTTTCCTTCCACTTTCCTTTCCTTCCATCCATCCTTCTATTTCTCCCTTCCCTCCTCTTTTTTCATTCTTCCCTTCCATCCTTCCTTTCATCCTTCATTCCTTCCCTTCCTTTTGTTTTTTCTTCCTTCTCTTTTATCCTTCCTTCTTTCTCTTTTGTCTTTCCTGCCCTCCCTTTTATATTTCCTTCCTTCTCTTTTTCCTTCCTCCTTCCCTTCCACCCTTTAATCCTTCCTTCCTTTCCTCCCTTTTGTCTTTCCTTCCACTTTCTCTTCCTTCCTTCCATCCTTCTCTTTCTCCCTTCCCTCCTTCTTTTTCGTTCTTCCCTTCCACCCCTTCCTTCCTTCCTTTCTTTCCTTCTCTCTTTCCTTCCTCCTCCCTCTTTCTCTTTTCTTCCCTCCTTCCTTCTTCTCTTTTCTTTCTCTCCTTCCTATTCCTTTCCTTTCATGCTTCCTTCCCTTCCCTTCCTTTTGTCTTTCCTTCTCTTTTTTCCTTCCTCCTTCCACCCTTTCATCCTTCCTCCCTTCCTTCCCTCCCTTTCATCTTCCCTTCCACTTTCCCTTCCTTCCTTCCTTCTCTTTTTCCCTTCCCGCCTTCTTTTTCCTTCTTCCCTTCCACCCTTTTGTCCTTCCTTCCTTACCTCCCTTTTGTCTTTCCTTCCTTCTCTCTTTTCTTCTTATTTTCCTCCCTCAATTCCTTCCCTCCCTCCATTCCCTTGCAGCATTTTGCACTTCCTTCCTTCTCTCTTTCCTTCCTCCTTTCCTTCCTTTCATCCTTTTCTTCCTCCCTCCTTTCCTTCTCTTTTTCCTCCTTCCCTTCCACCTGTTCATCCTTCCTTCCCTTCCCTTCCTTCCTCCTTCCCTCCCTCCTTCCTTCTCTTCCACCCTTTCATTCTTCTTTCAACCATCCTTCTCTCTCCCTCTTTCTCCTTCCTTTTGTTTTTCCTTCCTTCTCTCTTCCCTCCCTCTCTTCTTTCTCCCTCCCTCCATTCCCTTCCACTCTTCTGCCCTCCCTTCCTACTCTCTTCCCTTCCTCCTCCCCTTCCTTCCTTCCTTCCATCCATCCCTTCCACCCTTTCATCTTGTCTTCTTTCCCTTTTGTCTTTCCTGCCTCTTCCCTTTTATCTTCCCTTCCTAATCTTTTTCCTTCCTTCCCTCCCCTTTCTCCTTCCTTTCCCCCCTCCCCTTTTGTCTTTCCTTTCTCTTTCCCTTCTCCTTTCCCTCCATCCTTCTCTTCCTCCTTCCTTCCTTCTCTTTTTCCTTCTTTCCTTCCACCCTTTCATCCTTCCTTCACTTCCTTTTGTCTATCCTTCCTTTTCTCTTTCCTTCATCCTTCCCTTCCTTCCTTCTTTTCCTCCCTTTCTTCTTCTTTTCCTTCTTTCCTTCCACCCTTTCATCCTTCCTTTCCCTCCCTTTTGTCTATCCTGTCTTTTCTTTCCTTCTTCCTTCCCTTCCTTCCATCTTTATCTTCTTCCGATCCTTCCTTCACTTTTTCTTTCTTTCCTTCCACCCTTTCATCCTTCCTTCCCTTTCTTTTATCTTTCCTTCCTTCTCTCCTTCCTTCATCCTTCCCTTCCTTCCTTCTTTTCCTCCCTTCCCCCTCTTTTCCTATTATTATTATTTCCTCCCCTCTTTCCCCCCTCCTTCCCTCTCTCCCTCCCTCCAATCCCTTCCACCCCTTTCCTTCTCTTTTTCCTTCCTCCTTCCCTTCCTTCCTTCCTTCCTTCCTTCCTTCCTTCCTTCCTTCCTTCCTTCCTTTCCTCCCTCTTTCTCCTTCCATCCTTCCATTCCAGTGCTATCATGCAGCCCCCAAGTTAGAAAGTTGGCCCACGCCTGAGCTAACCCCAGGCTGGCATCAGCAGACGTAGAGAGAAAACCTATCTAGGCATCTATAGGTACTCCTAGCACAGGTATGAGCCAACTTTGGCTCCCTTCAGGTGTTTTGGACTTCAACTCCCACTTCCTAACAGCCTACCAACTGTTAGGAATTGTGGGAGTTGAAGTCCAAAACACCTGGAAGGAGGACCGAAGTTGGCCCATGCCTGCCCTTTGAATGTTGAACTATGACTTCAGAAGACCATGGAAACCCTTGGTGAGTCACACTCTCTCAGCCTTGAGGTGTAGCAACACAATCCCCCCCAAGCAAACCCTCCTAATGGGGTTTCCCTCTGTGATGCTCTGTACGTGCTCTTGCATCCTCAAGCCATGCCATTCCCATTCTCCCCCCCCCCTCCCCAAATAAGTGAAGAAGACAGGCAGCGAAGGCATAGCAGCAGCCCCCCAACCCATTCCCCCCAAATCTCCCCTTCTGGCCGGAGGGGGGTGTTCGGTGGCACGCAGACGGACATACGCCATGGCAGACAAAGCCGGGGCCTCAAGGAGCCCCGATGAGTAATGGACACAGTGGGGAAGGAATGGGGCAGGGAGATGGAGGTCGGGGGCATCGCCAAAGCAGGCTCAGAGCAACAGCTGCAAGCAAGGTGCGGGGTCCCTCTCTGGCCAAACCCAAAAGGTGACTTCTCTTCCTCTTAGTGATTACTTAAGTACCACTTCTGGGGTCTATCCAACATCTTTAGCCATTTTGGGGCTCACCAGCAAGATGCTGGGGATGCTGGGGATTCCTCCTCAGGGGATGAGGGGAATGATGGGTTTTGTACTGAGTCTGTGTGTGATCAGGCTGAAACACAGGCTGAATTGCAGGCCGTAGATCAGAGAGAGTGGCCGGCAGCTGCAGAAGAGATAGAGGATGTTTGGGAATCCGTTTCTCTTTGGAATCAGTCTTCTCAGACTTCCGAAGATGGAGAGTTTTCCCATGATAACAGATTAGGCCTTCGCACAGAGAGAGCAAAGGAAAGGTTGATCAGAAGTCCAGAAAGGCTCCATGAGAAGCAGTCATAGAATCATAGAATCAAAGAGTTGGAAGAGACCTCATGGGCCATCCAGTCCAACCCCATTCTGCCAAGAAGCAGGAATATTGCATTCAAATCACCTCTGACAGATGGCCACCCAGCCTCTGTTTAAAAGCTTCCAAAGAAGGAGCCTCCACCACACTCCAGGGCAGAGAGTTCCACTGCTGAACGGCTCTCACAGTCAGGAAGTTCTTCCTCATGTTCAGATGGAATCTCCTCTCTTGTAGTTTGAAGCCATTGTTCCATTGTGTCCTAGTCTGCAAGGAAGCAGAAAGGAAGCTTGCTCCCTCCTCCCTGTGGCTTCCTCTCAGTCCTTGAAAACCAGGTGTCAAAGGGATGACCTCGTGGCTGCTCGGTCAGGTTTGAGCTTCAATTAAACATGAGCCAACAATGTGATGTGGCAGCAAAAAAAGCCAGTGGGATTTTGGCCTGCATCAATAGGAGCCTAGTGTCTAGATCTAGGGAAGTCATGCTCCCCATTCTGTATTCTGCATTGGTTAGACCACACCTGGAATATTGTGTCCAATTCTGGGCACCACAATTCAAGAGAGATATTGACAAGCTGGAATGTGTCCATAGGAGGGCAACTAAAATGATCAAGGGTCTGGAGAACAAGCCCTATGAGGAGCGGCTTAAGGAGCTGGGCATGTTTCGCCTGAAGAAGAGAAGGATGAGAGGAGATATGATAGCCATGTATAAATATGTGAGAGGAAGCCACAGGGAGGAGGGAGCAAGCTTGTTTACTGCTTCCCTGGAGATTAGGACGCGGAACAATGGCTTCAAACTGCAAGAAAGGAGATTCCATCTGAACATGAGGAAGAACTTCCTGACTGTGAGAGCCATTCAGCAGTGGAACTCTCTGCCCCGGAGTGTGGTGGAGGTTCCTTCTTTGGAAGCTTTTAAACAGAGGCTGGATGGCCATCTGTCAGGGGTGATTTGAATGCAATATTCCTGCTCCTTGGCTGAATGGGGTTGGACTGGATGGCCCATGAGGTCTCTTCCAACTCTTTGATTCTATGATTCTATGAATTCTATGATTCTAAGTGACGTTTTCTTGGTCTCTTTAGAGCAGACAACATTGCCATAGAAGCCTCAGTCAGCTCTCATGTTCATGTATCTTGTCTCCTGTTTGCCTATGTTCCTAAAGAGTTTTGCCTTTCAAACATTCCTGTTTTTATGCTTATGGATTGATGCGTATGTTCTTGACTTCCTGGATATTATATACCTTGCTATTTTGGAGCTCTCATGTTCATGTATCTTGTCTCCTGTGTTTGCCTATGTTCCCGAAAGCGTTTTGCCTTTCAAAAGTTCCTGTTTTTGTGCTTATGGATTTATGCCTATGTTCTTGACTTCCTGGATATCATGTACCTTGCTATTCTGGACGACTGATCTTTATATCTATGGACTACTGCTATTTCATCCCACCTTTTCTACTGCTTTTTTGGGAATTATCCTTTCCCCCTTTTGTATATGTTTTTGTAAATAAACTGCTGTAGTTAGAAATTACTGGATTCCATGTGGTGCGGGTGAACAAGTGCTTTCAGGGCTAGAGTACAACAGCCATAATGACTTGGACAGTGGAATAGAGGGCATGCTTCTCACATCAGCAGGGGACACCAAATTGGAGAGAAAGCTAAGGGCCAAAAGGACAGGATCCATATCCAAAATGGAGTTCATAGACCAGAGAACTGGAACAAAACTAATTTCAACAGGGAGAGATATAAGGTACTATATTTAGGCAATAAAAATGAAATGCAGAGACATAGGATGGGTATCACGTGGCTTGAAAACAGTGAGTAAGAAAGGGATCTAGGAGTCTCAGTAATTAGAAACTGAGCATGAGCCAAGGATGTGTACCGACCACCCCGCTGCACTACAGTCTCCCTACCTGAGCTAGCGGGAGTGGTCTCGGACATGGCGTTGAGCTTCCAACGGCTCTTGGTCTTGGGAGATTTCAACGTCCATGCCGAGGCCCCTCTTTCTGGTGCGGCTCAGGACTTCATGGCCGCCATGGCAACCATGGGCCTGTCCCAACTAATATCTGGTCCCACCCATAGTGCCGGGCACACTTTAGATTTGGTTTTTGTCCAGGGATGGGATGAGGGTGACGGGATGGAGGAGCCGACCATCGCCCCATTGCCATGGACCGATCACCACCTGATCAGTTTTAGACTAACTGGGCCTCCTAACCTCCGCAGGGGTGGTGGACCCATTAGAATGGTCCGCCCCAGGAGACTTATGGATCCAAATGGACTCCTGACGGCTCTTGGGGATCTTTCCACCTCCTTGGCTAGTGATACTGTCGATGCTCTGGTCTCTCGTTGGAATAATGAGTTGACCAGGGCAATTGACACTATCGCTCCGGAACGCCCCCTCTCGAGTAACCGAGCTAAACCAGCCTCTTGGTTTACCGAGGAGCTGGCAGCGATGAAGCGAAAGAAGAGGAGGTTAGAGTGTGTGTGGCGCCAGAATCCCACCAATCCAGCCCAAACACACCTGAATGCCTTTTTAAGGTCCTACGGTGTGGCAATAGCGGCAGCTCAGAAAACATTCATCACAGCCAATATTGCATCAGCGAAGAATCGTCCAGCGGAGCTTTTCCGAGTTGTCAGGGGCCTGTTAAATCCGCCAAAAAGCGAGGCCTCGGACAACTCGGTGGCTCGCTGTGAAGCATTTGCTCGATCCTTCACGGATAAAATTGAGCGGATTCGGTCGGGTTTTGACGTCATGTTAACGGCAGTCTCTGGGGATGTAACGAGAGCATCTGCTTGTCCAGTTTTGTTGGATTCGTTTCAATTGGTTCAGCTTGAGGATGTGGACAGGATCCTTGGAGAGGTGCGACCCACCACATGCATCCTAGACCCCTGCCCTTCCTGGCTGATCAAGGAAGCCAGAGGGGGTTTGGCAGAGTGGGTGAAGGTGATGGTTAATGCCTCCTTACAGGAAGGAAAATTTCCAGCGAGCTTAAAACAAGCTATTATAAAACCGCTGTTGAAGAAACCATCACTGGATCCCACTCAATTCGACAACTATCGGCCTGTTTCCAATCTCCCCTATTGGGCAAGGTCATGGAACGTGTGGTGGCAACACAACTCCAGGGGTTTCTGGTAGACACTGATTATCTAGACCCGGCACAGTCTGGCTTTAGGCCGGGACATGGAACTGAGACAGCCTTGGTCGCCTTGGTAGATGATCTACGCAGGGAGCTAGACAGGGGGAGTGTGTCCCTGTTAGTTCTGCTGGACCTCTCAGCGGCCTTCGATACCGTCGATCACGGTATCCTTCTGGGCCGCCTCATGGATATGGGACTCGGAGGCACTGCTCTGCGGTGGCTTCGATCCTTCCTTGAGGGACGGACCCAGAAGGTGTTATTGGGTGACACCTGTTCGGCCCCACAACCGTTGTTGTGTGGAGTCCCACAGGGTTCAATCTTGTCCCCGATGTTATTTAACATCTACATGAAGCCGCTGGGAGAGATCATTCGGAGTTTCGGACTAAGATGCTATCTCTATGCAGATGATGTCCAAATCTGTCACTCCTTCTCACCTGTCACCAAGGAGGCTGTCCAGACCTTGAACCGGTGTTTAGCCGCTGTATCGGACTGGATGAGAGCTAACAAATTGAAATTGAATCCAGACAAGACAGAGGTCCTACTGGTCAGTCGGAAGGCCGAACAGGGTATAGGGTTACAGCCTGTGTTAGACGGGGTTACACTCCCCCTGAAGACGCAGGTTCGCAGCTTGGGAGTGATCCTGGACTCATCGCTGAGCCTGGAACCCCAGGTCTCAGCGGTGGCCGGGAGAGCTTTTGCACAATTAAAACTTGTGCGCCAGCTGCGCCCGTACCTTGGGAAGTCAGGATCTGGCCACGGTGGTCCACGCTCTTGTCACATCCCGGTTGGATTACTGCAACGCACTCTACGTGGGGTTGCCTTTGAAGACTGCTCGGAAACTTCAACTAGTCCAGCGAGAAGCAGCCAGATTGCTCACCGGAGCGGCGTACAGGGAGCACACCACCCCCCTGTTGCGTCAGCTCCACTGGCTGCCGATCCAATTCCGAGCACAATTCAAAGTGCTGGTTTTGACCTACAAAACCCTATACGGTTCCGGCCCAGTGTATTTGTCCGAACGGATCTCCCTCTACATCCCACCTCGAAGTTTAAGATCTTCTGGGGAGGCCCTGCTCTCGACCCCGCCAGTGGCACAAGTGAGGCTGGCGGGGACGAGGAGCAGGGCCTTCTCAGTGGTGGCCCCTCACCTGTGGAACTCACTCCCCGGGGAGATCAGATCGACGACTTCCCTTCTAGCGTTTAGGAAAAAACTAAAGACCTGGATGTGGGACCAAGCTTTTGGCCATGCTGACAACTAACTAAAGGACCTGTCGATAGACAAGGACAATGGAATGGAATGGATATATGGACTCTGATATATGGACTCTGACATGAGATAGTTTTTATGATTTTATTAGGTATTGATGTTTTATTTTAATTGTTGAATTGTTATATTTTGTATTGTTTGTTGTGTGATTTGGGCATCTAATTGTGCCTTTCCTGTAAGCCGCCCTGAGTCCCCCCCGGGGTGAGAAGGGCGGGGTATAAGTAGATGAAATAAATAAATAAATAAATAAATGTGATGCAGTAGCTCAAAAGGCCAATGCAATTCTAGGATGCATCTGGAGGAGTCTAGTGTCCAGGTCAAAGTCTTGTAGAACAGCCTTTGATTGTGTCTGTTGTCAATGAGGATGAGAGTTTTGCCGGGCCTGAGTTAAGCTCAGGAGAAAGGCCTGAGTTGTCTGATGGATGAAGTGTTTCTTTTGCAGATGCACAAGGTCACATTCCTAGGAACGGGCCACAGCAGTCTTTCTCTGAGGATGATTTGTCAGGTGTAGAATTTAATGGACCGGGCTGGTCCATGCCTTGGTCACCTCCAGATTGGACTACTGCAACGCGCTCTACGTGGGGCTGCCCTTGAAAACGGCTCGGAAGTTCCAACTGGTCCAACAAGCAGCAGCCAGGATGTTAACTGGGGCCCCTTACCGAGAGAGATCAACCCTCTTGTTCAAGGAGCTCCACTGGCTGCCGTTTATTTTCCGAGCCCAATTTAAGGTGCAGGTGCTTACCTACAAAGCCCTGAACGGTTTGGGACCATCCTACCTGCGTGACCGCATCTCCATCTACGAACCCACGCGTTCACTTCGGTCATCTGGAGAGGCCCTGCTCGTGATCCTGCCTGCGTCGCAAGCGTGCTTGGTGGGGACGCGAGACAGGGCCTTTTCTGTGGTGGCCCCCCGAATCTGGAACACCCTCCCCAAAGATCTTAGACAGGCCCCTACATTGGCAGTCTTCAGAAAGAACTTGAAGACCTGGCTGTTCCGATGTGCCTTCCCAGACTAGGAAATCTCCAACACCAAGTCCCATAAGCACTTTACTTGAAATAAGATTGCTGCACACCGCATATTGCACTTGCCCTATAATGCCTTATATACCTCCCGTCACATCAGCACTTTTAATCTTGTACCCATTACTCTGGCCCGGCCCAGTTTTATTGTGTCTTAGTGTATTGTTTATTGCCTGTTGTTTATTTTGCTTTAATTGTTTTAATTTGCTTTAGGTTTTGTATTGTTATATTGTGTGTTGAGGCCTTGGCCTGTGTAAGCCGCATTGAGTCCTTCAGGAGATGCTAGCGGGGTACAAATAAAGTTTAATAATAATAATAATAATAATAATAATAATAATAATAATAATAATAATAACTAAA
Source organism: Anolis sagrei ordinatus (assembly GCF_025583915.1). Taxonomy (NCBI): domain Eukaryota; kingdom Metazoa; phylum Chordata; class Lepidosauria; order Squamata; family Anolidae; genus Anolis; species Anolis sagrei. The sequence continues at coordinate 132,133,179 of NW_026847660.1, read as the reverse complement.
CTTTTGCAAACAGGCTCTCAGGCTTGAAGGAGGTCAATTTGTCTCCAGGAGAAGAGAGGTGAGAAAGCCTTATCTGGTTGTATGGGCAAGAGAAATGCTTTCCTTTCATTTCAGGGGCCAGGAAAGGCTTTGTATTGATACCAGGGAAAGTTTCGCTTCAGTCTCGTCAACGTTGTTACGTCATGACAGTCTTGTTTCTCCAAGTGGATTTCTAGTTTCATGTTTCAAGTTTTGCCAAGTTCCTGTTCTGTTCTTTGGATTTTCATGCTGCCTTGCTCTATGGATTCTATACCTTGGACCTTGTGTTTTTATCTGGTGGTTTTGGGTTTGTGTCCGGAGAAGGGCCACCAAAATGAGCTCTTCTCTGGACACAAGAAGGGATGAGGAGTGTGTTTAGCTTGGAGAAAAGAAGGCTGAGAGGAGGCATGAGAGCCAGGTTTAAATATCTGAAAAGAGGTCTCAAGGAGGGGACACACTTGTTTTTTTTCAGGGCACAATGGGGGACTTGAATTGTGCTTTTCTTGCATGGCAGAATGGGGTTGGACTAGATGGCCCATGTGGTCTCTTCCAACTCTATGATTATTCTATGGATCCAAATGGAAGAAAAAGAGATTCCACTTCAACATTAGGAAGAACTTCCTGATGGTTAAGTGGAATATGCTGCTGTCGTGGAGTCCAGTGGCACCTCTTTCCTTTTTGAGACTGGATGGCTGTCTGTCAGGAGTGCTTTGATTGTGTTTTGAATGGGGCTGGACTGGATGGTCCATGGAGGTCCCTTACAAAGCTGATGATTGTTGGATTGACTGATTGACTCTTCATCAGGCATGGGAAACTTGGGCCCTTCAGGTGTTTTGGACTTCAACTCCCTACCAGCTGTTAGGAATTGTGGGAGTTGGAGTCCAAAACATCTGGAGGGAGGGCCAAAGTTGGCCCATGACTTATCTGTTGGAAATAGCAACCTTCTACAAGCCTCCTATACTAGTTATTTGTTATGTATAAAATTCAGAATTGTTTGGTATGCAGTTTCCCTTAACTCTAGATTGTGGGAGGGGCTGCAGAGCATGTGATCAGATCTGGGACTATTCAGGACTCAGACTCCATTTCAGAAATAGAGTCTCTTCTTTAGAAAAAAGACTCTATTAGACTCTCAGACCAGAGAGATGCTTTGGACTTTGGACTGTTATGGAATCATAGAATTGGAAGAGACTTTGTGAGTCATCCAGTACAACCCCATTCTGCCAAGAACCAGGAAAATCACACTGAAAGCACCCCCAACAGATGGCCATCCAGCCTCTGTTTAAAAGCCTCCAGAGAAGTAGCCCCTGTCATTTTAAGATTATCAAAAAGATGCCCTGTGTCATCTGCACAGAGAAACTACTTCAAAACTGTAACTGGATTGATATGCAATGTACCTGCATGCTGAATACATGAAGTTTGTGAGTAAACCAACTATGTTATTTTAACAAAGACTACTTTATTTTTGGTCTCTTGAGAGCACAATTTAAACCAAGATGTTATAAAGGGGGAGTAGATGTATTTTTGGGAAACTGAAATAACACTTCTGAAACTCTGCTGCATGTTTCTTTGTGCATCGGCATATCTTTGTCCCAAACAGTTCAAAGAGATATCCAGGTATATCAGTCTAACAGCTGAGGAACCTAATTGCCTTGCATTAATACTTTACCACTAAGGAGGAGATTGACTCAACCCTTCTAAGGAAGATCATACTTTACAAAAGGTTATGATTTCTAACAAGGTCATGCTTTTCCAAAATATTCCTCGTTTTCCAAAAAGGTTATGGATGCCATTTTCCAAAATGATCTATGGGATGCCAGTGGGGTTCCACTGCCTGGCACTGGCCTGAGCCTGCTCTGGAGTGGATGGTGTGGGGAGACGGGGGTCGGGTTTGGGGGTCAGACGCAAAGGGAGCTCAAGGCATGCAGAAGGGGAGACGTGAAGAAGACAAAGTTACCTGACAGATAATGTTATCATAGTAAGCCAATGCACGGGCATGAGGGGAGAGGTTACACGGGGTGTCACAAAATTTCCTTACATTTGGGTGGGAGCCCTCCGCAATGGTGGACAGCGAGAAGTTGTCGTTGTGCAGCTCAGACGGAGTGCGGTATCTGCCAGCCAAACAGGAAAGGAAGGAAGGAAAGAAGGAGAAAAAACCAAGGAAGGAGAGAGAGAGAGAGAGAGAAAGGAGAGTTAGAAGCCTCCAATGAAAGCAAACCTAGAATTTCCGGCATGTAAACATATACACAACTTTGTCCTTTTCAACCTCTCAGTGCCATTGCTTTGAGAAATGGTGAAGCGAGACTGCACCTGAGCATGTGTCATAAAATATCATATACGGTTTGAATGGAATTGTACGGTTGGGGTCTATATAGTCTAGAGATGCCATCCTAAGATGAAGTCTGGAAAACTACAAGAAGGAGGTGAAGTATTCATGGACTGTAATTAAAAGTTGCTATTGATGAACAGAGACAAATGATAAACTGTTGAACTTCTGGGGGGAAAACAACATGTTTACGTTATCATAAACAATGGCTCTTTAAGTTAACGAAATGTTTACAAGGTTCCTTACGTTAAAAAGGAAGTCCACACAAGGCTCCTTACATTTACCAACACCAATTAAGGAGAGTCAACATCTGTCCGGAACCTAGATGAAGCCAGGATGTTTCAGGCTGGAAAAACATCTAGCATTCATTTACAACTTGTGCGCCAGCTGCGCCCTTACCTTGGGAAGTCTGACTTGGCCACGGTGGTTCACACTCTGGTTACATCCCGTATAGACTACTGTAATACTCTCTACGTGGGGTTGCCTCTGAAGACTGCCCGGAAGCTTCAACTAGTCCAACGAGTGGCAGCCAGATTACTAACAGGAGCGGGGTAAAGGGAGCATACTACTCCTCTGCTGCGGCAGCTCCACTGGCTGACAATTAGCTTCTGAGCACAATTCAAAGTGCTGGTGTTGACCTATAAATCCTTAAACAACTCTGGCCCAGTTTACCTGTCCGAATGGATTCTCCCCTATGAACCATCAAGGTTGTTAAGATCTTCTGTAGGGGCCCTGCTCTCGGTCCCACCTCCTTCGCAATCACGTCTGGTGAGGACGAGAGACAGGGACTTCTAGGTGGTGGCCCCTCGGCTCTGGAACTCTCTCCCATTGGAGATCAGATCTTCCCCTTCCCTCTTGACTTTCAGAAAGCTGGTAAAATCTTGGCTTTGGAATATAGCATTTGCAGAATGATGATTGAGTCAATAACGGCTGACCACACTGGCGGATGGTGATGAATTTGTGATTTTACCCTGACGACCTGGCTTTTGTAATTATTTGCAGTTCGATCTTTAAATCCTCATGTCGTGTCAGCTTTTCCAGTTGTTTCTCTGCAATCCTGCTGTCGCCTAGGATTGCAACATCAACAATCCATACTTTATTTTTTAACACAATCGTGAGGTCAGGAGTCTTGTGCTCCAAAACTCCGTCTGCCTGAATCCGGAAATCCCAGAGTAGCTTGACGTGTTCGTTCTCTGTAACTTTTTCCAGTTTGTGATGCCACCAGTTGTCGCAGGCAGATGGTGTTGGTGGCACAGGTTCCAATGAATCATCTGAGTAATGGTGTTATGCCTCTGCTTGTAGTCTGTCTGCGTGATCTTCTTGCAGCAGCGGAGGATGGGATCTATTGTTTCATCTGCTTCCTTGCAGAGTCTACACTTGAGATCTGTCGTCGACTTTTCAACTCTGGCTTTGATGGATTTGGTTCGAATGGGTTGTTCTTGGGCTGCCAGAATCAGGCCCTCCGGAGAGTCTCCTTTTTCAAAGTTCCACTTTGTTTTTTAACAAGATCTTGAGGTCAGGAGTCTTGTGCTCCAAAACTGTCTGTCTGAATCCGGAAGTCCCAGAGGAGTTTGACATGTTCATTCTCCTGTTAAACCCCTGTGCTGGCAGGACTGAAGACCGACAGGTCGCAGGTTCGAATCCGGGGAAAGGCAGAGGAGCTCCCTCTATCAGCTCCAGCTCCTCATGCGGGGACGTGAGAGAAGCCTCCCACAAGGATGATAAAAGCATCAAATCATCCCGGCGTCCCCTGGGCAACGTCCTTGCAGACGGCTAATTCTATCACACCAGAAGCGACTTGCAGTTTCTGAAGTCACTCCTGACACGACAAAAAAAAAATCTGAGCAAGGGTGTTGTGCATCTGCTTGTAGTCTGTCTGCACAATCGTCTTGCAGCAGCTAAGGATGGGATCTGTTGTTTCATCTGCTTGCTTGCAGAGTCTACACTTTTTGCAGAGGCGGAGGAGCTCCCTCTATCAGCTCCAGCTCCTCATGCGGGGACATGAGAGAAGCCTCCCACAAGGATGATAAAAACATCAAATCATCCGGGCATCCCCTGGGCAACGTCCTTGCAGATGGTCAATTCTCTCACACCAGAAGTGACTTGTAGTTTCTCAAGTCACTCCTGACACAATAAAAAAAAATCTGAGCAAGGGTGTTGTGCCTCTGTTTGTAGTCTGTCTGCACAATCATCTTGCAGCAGCTAAGGATGGGCTCTATTGTTTCCTCTGCTTGCTCGCAGAGTCTACACTTTTTGCAGAGTCTACACCACAATTATCATCATCTCTCACACCAGAAGCGACTTGCAGTTTCTCAAGTCACTCCTGACACGACAAAATAAATAAATAAATCTGAGCAAGGGTGTTGTGCCTCTGCTTGTAGTCTGTCTGCACAATCATTTTGCAGCAGCTAAGGATGGGATCTATTGTTTCATCTGCTTGCTTGCAGAGTCTACACTACAATTATTATTATTATTATTATTATTATTATTATTATTATTATTTTATATTGATATACTGCTTTCCTCTCTTAAAGGAGACTCAAAGTGCCATAGACCCCTTTTACACGGCTGTATAAAATCCCACATTATCTGCTTTGAACCGGGTTATATGGCAGTGTGGACTCCTAGTTAATCAATAATCAAATATTGAGAAATATGAATACAGCCAAAAGTAAACAAGGCTGGTTTCAATCAATCCCATGCAGACTTACTCGGGAGTAAGACTATATAGCTGGCATTTTGCTTGCACGAGTCTTCATGTTTAAGGATCTTGGGCAAACTTGGGCCCTCCAGGTGTTTTGGACTTCAACTCCCACAATTCCTAACAGCCTACCGGCTGTTAGGAATTGTGGGAGTTGAAGTCCAAAACACCTGGAGGGCCCAAGCTTGCCCATGCCTTATCTAAATGGAACGATCTAAATAATAATAATAATCTGTAAGTTCTTTAAGACGATCCTTATGAATTTACTAATGTTGAGCCCCCTCCCCACCTTTTACAAAAGCCGGGGGACCCCCAAGATGCCAAGTCCTGGAATGTTTCCCCCTCTCTTCCTCCTCCTCCTTCTTCTTCCATGGCGAATGAGGAGACAATGGGCCATCTGCTCCCTCTTGAAGGGGCTCCAGGGACGTGGAAAGAATGGCGAGGGTGGGCTACGGCGGATTTGAGGAGGGGGGCTACTGCGCAAGGCTCATTGGCATGCATTGGCCGCTCTCCGGCTTGCGGGAAGAATAGGGAGAGCGTTGGAGGCTGGCTCCGGCTCCCATGACCCCTGGCTGGGGAGGGGGTCTCGGGAAGAGAGGCGCAGGCCGTTCCCAGGCTTTGGGACCCCCTCCTCGCTTTGCAACCCAAGCCCCACGTTGGGGGGAACGACACAGGCAGTGTTTGGATGCAAAGGAAAACACCAGGATGGAATCCCATTGATACGCCAACTGTAGGCGCATGGATTCAATGGGTTTCATCTTCACACACTAGTTGGGAATTGAGTCAATGGATGTGCTTTTGTTGGGACGAAAGAGCAGGAGTCGGGCCAGATGTCCTTCTTAGCGCTGTTTAGAAATGGCCCTTGGTTCACCTGAAATCTAAAACACCTGGAAAGCCAAAGTTTGCTCATGTCTGCTATAAGCTATACTGGAGGAATCCCACAAAATAGTGATGGACCAGCTCCAGGCTGAGCCTGGGACTTTTGGATACTGTTGCATTTTTGTTCAGGCTTGTGCTATGCAAGTGCAGAGAGACACAGTTTGAAATTGAAGCTCGGGGCCCTTCCACACAGCCATATAACCCAGAATATCAAGGCAGATAATCTTGAAGCATGCAACGAATCAGTGAGCAGTGAGCCAACTGTAAAATAAGATGCATGAAACTGATTGGTCAGGAAATGCCCGAGCCTGGGACTTAAGGATACTGTTGCGTTTATGTTCAGGCCTGTGCTATCCAGGTGCAGAGAGATAAATTTTGAAATCGAAGCTCAGGGCCCTTCCACACAGCCATATAACCCAAAATATCAAAGATAATCTTGGAGCATGCAAGGAATCAATGAGAGTGTGCATGTCAACTGTAAAATAAGATGCATGAAGCTGATTGGTCAGGAAATGCCCTGGGAGCAGGCTGAGCCTGGGACTTTTGGATACTGCTGCATTTTTGTTCAGGCATGTACTATGCAGGATCAGAGATAGTTTGAAATTGAAGCTCAGGCCCTTCCACACAGCCATATAATCTAAAATATCAACCTTGGACCATGCAAGGAATCAGTGAGTGTATGCGTGTCAACTGTAAAATAAGACGCATGAAGCCGACTGGTCAGGAAATGCCCTGGGAGCAGGCTGAGCCTGGGACTTATGGTACTGTTGCATTTTTGTTCAGGCTTGTGCTATGCAGGCCCAGAGAGACAAAGTTTGAAATTGAAGCTCAGGGCCCTTCCACACAGCCATATAACCCAGAATATCAAGGCAGATATATCAGAATATCAAGGGAGATATCCTTCCAGGTGTTTTGGACTTCAACTCCCACAAATCCTTCAGTACATGGATGACATACTCATTGCACAGGCATGGACCAACTTGGGCTCTTCCTCCAGGTGTGTTGTACTTCAACTCCCACAATTCCTTCAGTACATGGACAACACTCTTCAGTACATGGACGACATACTCTTTGGACAGGCATGGGCCAACTTGGGTTCTTTCTTCATGTGTTTTGGACTTTAACTCCCACAATTCCTTCAGTACATGGACAACATCCCTCAGTACATGGACAACATAATCATCATGCTTTCTCCAGGTGTTTTGGACTTGAACTCCCACAATTCCTTCAGCATGTGGACAACATCCTTCAGTACTTGGATGACATACTCATCGCACAGCATGGGTCAACTTGGGCCTTTCCTCCAGGTATTTTGGACTTGAACCCCCTCAGTTCCTTCAGTACATGGACAACATCCTCCAGTACGTGGATGACATAATCATCATACAGTCATGGGCCAACTTGGGCCCTTCTTCCAGGTGTTTTGGACTTCAACTCCCACAATTCCTTCAGTACGTAGACAACATACTCATCGAACAGGCATGGACCAACTTGGGCCCTTCCTCTAGGTGTTTTGGACTTCAACTCCCACAGTTCCTTCAGTATGAGGACAACATCCCCCAATATGTGGACGACATATCCATCGCATAAGCATGGGCCAACTTGGGCCCTTCTTCCAGGTGTTTTGGACATCAACTCCCACAGTTCCTTCAGTACGTGGACAACATCCTTTTGTATGTGGACAACATACTCATTGCACAGGCATGGGCCAACTTGTGTCCTTCCTTCAGGTGTTTTGGACTTCAACTCCCACAATTCCTTCAGTACATGGACAACACCCTTCAGTACATGGATGACATACTCATCGCACAGGCATGGGCCTACTTGGGCCCTTCCTCAAGGTGTTTTGGACTTGAACTCCCACAATTCCTTTACTACATGGACAACATCCCTCAGTACACGGACAACATATTCATCATGCTTTCTCCAGGTGTTTTGGACTTGAACTCCCACAATTCCTACAGTATGTGGACAACATCCTTCAGTACTTGGATGACATACTCATCGCACAGGCATGGCCAACTTGGGCCTTCCCTCCAGGTGTTTTGGACTTCAACCCCCACAATTCCTTCAGTACATGGACGACGGCATACCCATCACATAAGCATGGGCCAACCAGGGCCCTTCTTCCAGGTGTTTTGGACATCAACTCCCACAATTCCTTCAGTACGTGGACAACATACTCATCGAACAGGCATGGACCAACTTGGGCTCTTCGTCAAGGTATTTTGGACTTAAACTCCCACAATTCCTTCAGTACATGGACAACATTCCTCAGTACGTGGACGACACACTCATCGCACAGGCATGGGCCAACTTGGCCCTTTCCTCCAGGTATTTTGGACTTGAACTCCCACAATTCCTTCAGTACGTGGACAACATACTCTTCGAACAGGCATGGACCAACTTGGGTTCTTCCTTCACGTGTTTTGGACTTCAACTCCCACATTCCGTCAGTACATGTACAACATCCTCCGGTACGTGGACGACATAGTCATTGCACATCCATGGTCCAACTTGGGCCTTTCCTCAAGGTGTTTTGGACTTTGATTCCCACAGTTCCTTCAGTACATGGACGACATACTCTTCGCACAGGCATGGGCCATCTTGGGCCCTCCAGGTGTTTTGGACTTCAACTCCCACCATTCCTAACAGCCTACCGGCTGTTAGGAATGGTGGGAGTTGAAGTCCAAAACACCTGGAGGGCCGAAGCTTGCCCATGCCTGATTTCTCCACAGTGTGAAGGGCTCAGAGGACATCTGTGTGCGCCTGGGATGCTGCAAAGGGGAGGCAGCTTTGCTTCTCTGCATATTTATCCCTCGGTCTCCCTTGCTCCCGGATACTAATTACCGATGGCAAATTTTGGGCAAAACATTCATTAGCGGCTCATTAGGGAGCTGGCCTTCCAAAGAGAGCTTTTCCTTGCCTCCAGCAGCAGGCAATCGGAGGACTTTGTGTGCAATCATCGGGATGCCGTTCCCCGCACATGCATGCGTGCTCTTGGGGTCATCCGGGGTTAGCAGGCCGGCAAAGGCTGGGTCTGAGCCCCTTCTGGCCCAGAGCGGGAGGTTTCCGCATCACATGCCCTCGCATGTCTTTTCGCCAACTGTAGTCCAGCCTTCTCTTTTGTGGTCATTTTACAATAAAGCTAAAGAGTGGGACTGTTGGAAATAGCAGATTTTGTCACTTGGGAGTTGTAGTTGATGGGATTTATAGTTCACCTACAATCAAAGAGCATTCTGAACTCCACCAATGATGGAAATGAACCAATTTTGGCACACAGGACTCCCATGACCAACAGAAAACACTGGAAGGGTTTGTTGAGCATTGACCTTGAGTTTGGGAGTTGAAGTTCACCTACATCCAGAGAGCACTATGGACTCAAACAATGACACATCTGGACCAAACTTGGCACAGATACTCAATATGCCCAAATGTGAACACTGGTAGAGTTTGGGGAAAATAGACCTTGACATTTGGGAGTTGTAGTTGCTGGGATTTATAGTTCACCTACAATCAAAGAGCATTCTGAACTCCACCAATGATTGAATTGAACTGATCTTGGCACACAGAACTCCCATGACCAACAGAAAACACTGGAAGGATTTGCTGGGCATTGACCTTGAGTTTGAGAGTTATAGTTCACCTGTATCCAGAGAGCACTGTGGACTCAAACAATGATGGATCTAGACCAAACTTGGCACGAATACTCAGTATGCCCAGAAGTGAACACTGATGAAGTTTGGTGAAAAAAGACCTTGACATTTGGGAGTTGTAGTTGCTGGGATTTATAGTTCACCTACCATCAAAGAGCATTCTGAAACCTACCGACGACAGAATTGGGCCAAACTTCCCACACAGAACCCCCATGACTAACAGAAAATACTGTGTTTTCTGATGGTCTTTGGTGACCCCTCTGACACCCCCTCATGACCCACCCACTTTTGATCATTTTTAAACATATGCTTTACATTATTTAAATACTTTAATGTTGATCATTTTAATGTGTTTTTAAGTATCCCAGTTTTGGGAGGAAAGCTAGGGACTGAGCATTGGCTTCCATCATGTTGAGATGGGCAACTTATCTCTTCCAGGTTTCAATCCAAACTTAATCAAAGCTCCCCCAGACATTGCACTGATATGGAGACATGGAGTTCATCCTATTGGATGCCCCGGACTCCAAAGAGGGATGTTCCTTGCCTCCAGCTGCAATCAAGAGTATTGCGACTGTGTTCCCTCCACATCCATGCTCTTGGGGTCATCTGGGGCTAGCAGGCCGGCAATGGCAGAGTTTGAACCCAATTCTGGTCTTATGTGGAAAGGGTTTGGCATCATGTTCCCGCTCTTCTTCAACAATGACACTGAAATACAACACTGCCTGAGCTCTGTGAGTGCAGCATTTTTCCGAATGAAGCACAGAGTGTTTGAGGACCGGGACCTCCATACGGAGACCAAGGGGCTTGTTTACAAAGCCATGGTCCTCCTAACCCTGCTATACACCTGCGAGATGTGGACTGTCTCCAGACATCAACACTGACACTGAAATACAACACCACCTGAGCTCTGCGAGTGCAGCATTTTTCCGAATGAGGCACAGAGTGTTTGAGGACCAGGATCTCCATACGGAGACCAAGGGGCTTGTTTACAAAGCCATGGTCCTCCCAACCCTGCTATATGCCTGCGAGACGTGGACTGTGGACAGACATCTCTCTGGTCTGAGAGTCTAACAGAATCTTTTCAATTCTGAAATGGAGTCTGAGTCCTGGATAGTCCCAGATCTGATCACATGCTCTGCAGCCCCTCCCACAACCTAGAGTTAAAGAAAACGGTATACCAAACAATTCTGAAATGGAGTCTGAGTCCTGGATAGTCCCAGATCTGATCACATGCTCTGCAGCCCCTCCCACAACCTAGAGTTAAAGAAAACTGTATACCAAACAATTCTGAATTGGAGTCTGAGTCCTGGATAGTCCCAGATCTGATCACATGCTCTGCAGCCCCTCCCACAACCTAGAGTTAAAGAAAACTGTATACCAAACAATTCTGAAATGGAGTCTGAGTCCTGAATAGTCCCAGATCTGATCACATGCTCTGCAGCCCCTCCCACAACCTAGAGTTAAGGAAAACTGTATACCAAACAATTCTGAAATGGAGTCTGAGTCCTGGATAGTCCCAGATCTGATCACATGCTCTGCAGCCCCTCCCACAACCTAGAGTTAAAGAAAACTGTATACCAAACAATTCTGAAATGGAGTCTGAGTCCTGGATAGTCCCAGATCTGATCACATGCTCTGCAGCCCCTCCCACAACCTAGAGTTAAAGAAAACTGTATACCAAACAATTCTGAAATGGAGTCTGAGTCCTGAATAGTCCCAGATCTGATCACATGCTCTGCAGCCCCTCCCACAATCTAGAGTTAAGGAAGACTGCATACCAAACAATTCTGAATTGGAGTCTGAGTCCTGGATAGTCCCAGATCTGATCACATGCTCTGCAGCCCCTCCCACAACCTAGAGTTAAAGAAAACTGTATACCAAACAATTCTGAAATGGAGTCTGAGTCCTGAATAGTCCCAGATCTGATCACATGCTCTGCAGCCCCTCCCACAATCTAGAGTTAAGGAAGACTGCATACCAAACAATTCTGAATTGGAGTCTGAGTCCTGGATAGTCCCAGATCTGATCACATGCTCTGCAGCCCCTCCCACAACCTAGAGTTAAAGAAAACTGTATACCAAACAATTCTGAAATGGAGTCTGAGTCCTGAATAGTCCCAGATCTGATCACATGCTCTGCAGCCCCTCCCACAACCTAGAGTTAAGGAAAACTGTATACCAAACAATTCTAAAATGGAGTCTGAGTCCTGAATAGTCCCAGATCTGATCACATGCTCTGCAGCCCCTCCCACAACCTAGAGTTAAGGAAAACTATATACCAAACAATTCTGAAATGGAGTCTGAGTCCTGGATAGTCCCAGATCTGATCACATGCTCTGCAGCCCCTCCCACAACCTAGAGTTAAAGAAAACTGTATACCAAACAATTCTGAAATGGAGTCTGAGTCCTGGATAGTCCCAGATCTGATCACATGCTCTGCAGCCCCTCCCACAACCTAGAGTTAAAGAAAACTGTATACCAAACAATTCTGAAATGGAGTCTGAGTCCTGAATAGTCCCAGATCTGATCACATGCTCTGCAGCCCCTCCCACAACCTTGGGAAACTTTGGCCCTCCAGGTGTTTTGGACTCAACTCCCACAATTCCTAACAGCCTACTGGCTGTTAGGAATTGTGGGAGTTGGAGTCCAAAACACCTGGAGGGACAAAGTTTGCTCACATGTTGGACAAACTCTCTGTGCTAACTGGAGAGATGTGGAAACACCTTGGGCTCCAAATTGTGGAGGGACTCTAAAGGAAAAGGTAACTTCTCCATGCTGCGCTCATCCAGGAGCCTGCAGACACATATACACACACATGTGTGTGTGTTCTGCGCCCTTGGATGCTCCTTTGGGACGTCTAGACGGGTGCCGGTGCCATTTCCGCCTCCTCCTCGCCTCCTCCTCCATCTGCCACTCGGTTTCACCTTTCCTTCCTGTCGCGCTGTCGGCACCCTGGAAATTTACGGCCCCCGGAGAGCAGCAAATTATCGGGAGGGCCAGCCATTGCATCTCGTGCGTGCGGCACAGACACACAACACAAGCGCTTGGCAGGTCTCCCGGCTCCAAGGGGAGCGCGTAAATCACATGTCGGAGCCAGAAGGGCCTTTCCCCAACACAGCCAGGGTGCCCGCTTGCCTGGGAAAAATGGAGAGATGGCGTCCTCTTTGTTAAGGGGTGTCCATCAATGTGACACAACTGTCTTTTCATGCTCAAGGTTCCAGAGAGTGGCCACATGACCTTGGAGGTTTCAGGAAAGGCAAAAGCTGCACATCGCAAGTGCTGAACCTGACTCAGCACATAGAAGATGGCTTTGAAAGGCAGGAGATCACAGGAGCTGTCTTCATAGACCTGTCAGCAGCCTATGAGACTGTGAACCACCGCTGCTCCTCCTGAGAAAAATGTCTAATATCACAAAGGACGACCACCTCACCCGCCTCATAGGAAACCTGCTACAAAACAGGAGCTTTTTTGTTGAGTTCCAGGGCCAGAGAAGCAGATGGCGGAAACAGAAGAACGGCCTGCCTCAGGGGAGCGTGCTTGCTACATCCATGTTCAACATCTACACAAATGACCAGCCACTGCCAGAAGGGACAGAGAGTTTCATCTATGCTGATGATCGTGCCATCACTGCTCAAGCAGGGAGCTTTGAGATGGTTGAACAGAAGCTCTCCGAAGCTCTAGGTGCTCTTACTGCCTTTTACAGGGAAAACCAACTGATCCCTAATCCATCTAAAACACAGACATGCACCTTTCACTTAGAACAGACAAGCATCCCGAGCTCTGAGGATTACCTGGGAAGGAATCCCTCTGGAGCATTGCAGCACACCCAAATACCTGGGAGTCACTCTGGACCGTGCTCTGACCTACAAGAAGCACTGCCTGAATATCAAGCAAAAAGTGGGTGCTAGAAACAATATCATACGAAAGCTGACTGGCACAACCTGGGGATCACAACCAGACACAGTGAAGACATCTGCCCTTGCGCTATGCTACTCTGCTGCTGAGTACGCATGCCCAGTGTGGAACACATCTCACCACACTAAAACAGTGGATGTGGCTCTTAATGAGACATGCCGCATTATCACAGGGTGTCTGCGCCCTACACCACTGGAGAAATTACACTGCTTAGCCGGTATTGCACCACCTGACATCCGGGAAGTGGCAGCCAATAGTGAAAGGACCAAGGCAGAGACATCTCCAGCTCATCCCCTGTTTGGGTATCAGCCAGCACGTCAACGACTTAAATCAAGACATAGTTTTCTAAGATCTACAGAGACACTCGCTGGAACACCTCAGCAAGCGAGAGTCCAAAAGTGGCAGGCCAAACCCAGCACCTCAATCCTGGGTGATACCAGATGAGAGACTCCCCCCTGGGCACACAGAAGACTGGGCGACTTGGAAGGCGCTGAACAGACTGCGCTCTGGCACCACGAGATGCAGAGCCAACCTCAAGAAATGGGGCTACAGGGTGGAATCCTCGGCATGCGAGTGTGGAGAAGAGCAAACCACTGACCACCTGCTGCAATGCACCTGAGCCCTGCCACATGCACAATGGAGGACCTTCTTGCGGCAACACCAGAGGCACTCCAAGTGGCCAGATACTGGTCAAAGGACATTTAATCAACTACCAAGTTTGCAAAATCTGTGTTTTGTTTTTTTTAATCTGTGTGTTTGTTTTTTTCTGTTAGAAATGCAATACAATGGTCTGGTTGCTGATGACACGATAAATAAATAAATACCTTGGAGGTGTCTGTGCCTGTCCGATGGGTATGTTGTCTACATACCAAAGGATGTTGTCCACGTACTGAAAGAAGTCCAAAACACCTGGAGGAAGGGCCCAAGCTGGCCCATACCTGGGATAGGTGATGCCACGGGGACGAGGGAGTCTCTAATTACTGGGCGTGACTGTATCCATTGGATGGAGAATCCCCATTTCTAAGCCGAAGAGCCGGCGTTGTCCGTAGACACCTCCAAGGTCACGACTGCATGGAGTGCCGTTACCTTCCCACCGGAGCGGTACCTATTGATCTACTCACATTTGCATGTTTTCAAACTGCTAGGTTGACAGAAGCTGGGCCTAACAGCAAGAACTCACCACACTCCCCGGATTCAAACCGCCTATCTTTCGGTCAGCAAGTTCAGCAGCTCAGTGATTTAACCTGCTGCACCACCGGGGGTGGCTCCCTCTATGCAAATACCCTCACTGATTGATCTACTCACACTTGCATGTTTTCAAACTGTTAGATTGGCAGAAGCTGGACCTAACAGCAGGAGCTCACGACGCTCCTCGGATTCAAACCGCCTATATTTTGGTCAGCAAGTTTGCAAGCGCTGTTACTTTCCCGCAGGAGCGGTACCTATTGATCTACTCACATTTGCATGTTTTCAAACTGCTAGGTTGACAGAAGCTGGGGCTGACAGCAGGAGCTCACCCTGCTCCCCGGATTCAAACCGCCTATCTTTCAGTTAGCAAGTTCAGCAGCTCAGCGGTTTAATCTGCTGCACCACCGGGGGGGGGGGCTCTATGCAAATACCCTCACTGATGGACTTTGCAGCTGCAAGACTACTCAAAGCTATTCAAGCTCCTGGTGTTAGCCCCAGCTTCTGTCAACCTAGCAGTTCAAAAACATGCAAATGTGAGTAGATTAATAGGTACTGCTCCAGCAGGAAGGTAAGGGCACTCCATGCAGTCATGCCGACCACATGACTTTGTCTATGGACAATGCCGGCTCTTTGGCGGGGTTGGTGCTCATCTCCATTTCTAAACTGAAGAGCCGGCATTGTCCGTAGACACCTCCAAGGTCATGTGGCCATTGGCATGACTGCATGGAGCGCTGTTACCTTCCTGCAGGAGCGGCACCTATTGATCTACTCATATTTGCATGTTTTCAAAGTGCTAGGTTGACAGAAGCTGGGGCTGATAGTGGGAACTCACCCTGCTCCCCGCTCCAGCTGCAAGGCTACTCAATGCTATTCAAGCTCCTGGTGTTAGCCCCAGCTTCTGCCAACCTAGCAGTTCAAAAACATGCAAATGTGAGTAGATCAATAGGTACTGCTCCAGCAGGAAGGTAAGGGCACTCCATGCAGTCTTGCTGGCCACATGACTTTGGAGGTGTCTATGGACAATGCTGGCTCTTTGGCTTAGAAATGGAGATGAGCACCAACTCCCAGACTCCGACACAACTGGACTTTATGTCAGGGGAAACCTTTACCTTTACTGCATACATACATACATACACAAATACACACACATATACACAAACACATGTATACATAGGGGAAAACCTTTACCTTTACTATATATATACACACATAGGTAAATGTAAAGGTTTTCCCCTGACATTAAGTCCATATGTGTTTGTGTGTGTGTGTGTGTGTGTAGGTAGGTGGTAAACGTTTTCCCCTGACATTAAGTCGAGTTGAGTCCAACTCTGGTGCTCATCTCCATTTCTAAGCCAAAGAGCCAGCATTGTCCTTAGACACCTCCAAGGTCATGTGGCCAGCATGACTGCATGGAGCGCCGTTACCTTTCTGCAGAAGTGGTACCTATTGATCTACTCACACTTGCATGTTTTTGAACTGCTAGGTTGGCAGGAGCTGGGGCTGACAGCAGGAGCTCACCCCACTGCCCAGATTTGAACTTGTGACCTTTCGGTCAGCAAGTTCAGCAGCTCAGCGGTTTCACCCGCTGTGCCACGGGGCAACATATAGCACTTAGAATGATCTGCTAGAGCACTCATAGGTAAAGGTAAAGGTTTTCCCCTGTGTCTGACTCTGGGGGTTTGTGCTCACCTCCATTTCCAAGCTGATGAGCCGGCGTTGTCCATAGACACCTCCAAGGTCATGTGGCCAGCATGACTGCATGGAGTGCCATTACCTTCCCACAGAAGCAGCACCTTCCTGCCGGTGAGGTAGCTATTGATCTACTCACATTTGCATGTTTTTGAACTGCCAGGTTGGCAGAAGCTGGGGCTAACAGCAGAAGCTCACCCCGCTCCCCGGATATGAACCGCCAACATTTTGGTCAGCAAGTTCAGCAGCTCAGCGGTTTAATCTGCTGTGCCACCGGGGACTCTGTATAATGTATAGATGGGGAAAATCATAGTCTCACTCACTCTTTCTGATTTGGTCAGACCTCCCTTGGAATAAGAACCCTGCGTCCAGTCCTGGTCACCAAAATTCAAGACTGAGATGGACAAGAGGGAAGGTGTCCAGAGAAGGGAAGTTCCAACGATCAAGGGTCTGGAAAGCACGGGTCTCTATGAGGAGCGGCTTAGGAAGCTGGGGCTGAGAGAGTGTGATATGTCCAAAGAGAGTGTGATATGTCGTAGTCCAACATTCATGCCACAGCAGGCATGGGCCAATTTGGGCCCTCCCTCCAGGTGTTTTGGACTCCAACTCCCACAGTTCCCACAATTCCTGTTAGGAATTGTGGGAGTTGGAATCCAAACCACCTAGAGGGAGGGCCCAAGTTGGCCCATGCTTGCTGCCTATACTCATGCCCCACCTGCCCCGATTGGCGCCACTCACTTGGTCTTGCGCAGCTTGCTGTTCTCCGTTTTGAGCAGGTAGAGCTTCTTGGCGAAGAAGACGGTCATCATGAAGAGGAGCAGGACCACCAGGGCGGCCGAGCCCACCGCCACACACATCACCTGGAAGTCTGTGATGATGGACTCGCAGCGCATGCCCTTGTGCCAGATGTAGTCCTGCGTGTTGCACCTGCAGAGGGATGGACAGAGAGAGGGGGGAACGGTCAGTAAAAGGGGAGACATTGGGTGACCACGGGCATGATTGGGCTCAGAGCAATCAGTGGCCCTGCTCTCGATCCCGCCTTCCTCACAGGCGCGTCTGACGGGGGATGAGAGACAGGGCCTTCTCAGTGGTGGCCCCTCGGTTGTGGACCTCCTTTCCCAGGGATATTAGGCCCTTCTCTCACCTCACAGGCACGTCTGGCGGGGGACGAGAGACAGGGCCTTCTCAGTGGTGGCCCCTCGGTTGTGGACCTCCTTTCCCAGGGATATTAGTCCCTTCTCTCACCTCACAGGTGCGTCTGGTGGGGACGAGAGACAGGGCCTTCTCAGTGGTGGCCCTCGGTTGTGGACCTCCTTTCCCAGGGATATTAGGCCCTTCTCTCGTCTCACAGGCTCATCTGGCGGGGGACGAGAGACAGGGCCTTCTCAGTGGTGGCCCCTAAGTTGTGGACCTCCTTTCCCAGGGATATTAGATTGGCCCCCTCCCTCCCGACCTTTCAGAAAAGAGTGAAAACCTGTTTGGAACTTCAGCATGACCAGATAAACACAAAATTATAATACGAACATGGAACGGCTAATATGATGTAAACAGATGAGAAGTAAAAGAAACAGTTGAACTAGATATTCTAACAGAATATTTGAGAAAACCTTGAAATCCAGGTGTGTTCGGCATGATGTCATGGGTGCCTGGATGGGCTTAAATTAAGTAGTGTGGCTTCAAACGTCTCAGAGGAGACAATATTGCTAAAGGATGATTTTCCTGTCTCTACTCGGAGAGAATTGTAGGCCTCAGATCAGAAAGAATTGCAGGCAGATGAGGCTGAGGCGGATTTTTGAATTCTGGTGCTGGTTCCCAGGCAAAGTGGAAGTCCTTAGACTGATGGGGAGTTTTCCCAGGGAAGTAGATTAGGCCTGAGAATGGAGGGAGTAAAAAACAGTCAAACTAGATGTTCTCACAGAATATGTGAGAAGACCTTGAAATCCAGGTGTGTTCGGCATGATGTCATGGGTGCCTGGACGGATTTAAATTAAGTAGTGTGGCTTCAAGCCTCTCAGAGGAGACAACATTGCTAAAAGATTATTTTCCTGTCTCTGCTCGGAGAGAATTGTAGGCCTCAGATCACAGAGAATTGCAAGCAGTTGAAGCTGAGACAGATGTTTTGGATTCCGGTGCTGGTTCCCAGGCAATAGGGGAAAGTAAAAGTCCTTGGGCTGATGGGGAGTTTTCTCAGGGAACTAGATTAGGCCTGAGAACAGAGGGAGTAAAAGAAACAGTTGAACTAGATATTCTAACAGAATATGTGAGAAGATATTGAAATCCAGGTGTGTTCGGCATGATGTCATGGGTGCCCGGACGGACTTAAGTAATTTGGCTTCAAGCTTCTCAGAGGAGACAATGCTGCTAAAGGATGATTTTCCTGTTTCTGCTCTTCATGATTCAAGTTTCCTGTTCTGGCTCTTGTCTTTGTTCCTGTACGAGTTTGCTTTGGAAGACACCCCTGTTTTCTGGATTCATGTTTGAATAACTCCCAAAGACACATGTGAAGTTCAGCCTGAAATTCAGAGCGGATGCATCGCTGCAAGGTGACACTGGACCCCAACATTTCACCAACATTCTATTATTCGATGTCACGAGGAATTCCTTCTTCCCAGCCTCAGGTATTCCTTTCGGGGTGTTTTGGCATTCAGGATCCGCCGTGACTTGAACCCAA
This sequence comes from Anolis sagrei ordinatus, assembly GCF_025583915.1. Lineage (NCBI taxonomy): Eukaryota > Metazoa > Chordata > Lepidosauria > Squamata > Anolidae > Anolis > Anolis sagrei. The sequence continues at coordinate 132,114,140 of NW_026847660.1, read as the reverse complement.
GGCCCTTTGCCGGCGGGCGCCACATTCCCAGATGGCCCCATGTCACCGCTGATTAGGATTACGGGGACATGGCGTCTTGACAGCAGGCCGTTGACCTAATTTCAACACCAAGCGTCCCCCCCACCCAGACTGCCACACACTGGGGTCTGATAATACTCTCTGCAAGACTATGAACCCTTGAGCTGGAATAACGATATATATGTATATATATATATATACTAGCTGTACCCGCCACGCATTGCTGTGGCCAACCTTCCCTCTTTCTCTCCTTCTTTCCCTCCTTCCTTCATTCCTTCCGCCCTTCCCGCCTTTCCTTCTCTTCTTCCTTCCTTCTCTATCTCTTTCCTTCTTTCCCTCCTTTTCTTTCTTTTCTGCTGTCTCCCTTTTCTTCCTTCTCTCCTGCCTTCTTTCCTTCCCTCCCTCTTTCTCTACATCTTCCCCCTTCCTTCGCTCCCTCTTTCCTTCCTTTTTTCCCTTTTTTCTTTCCTTCTCTCCTTCCTTCCTTCCCCCTTTCCTTTCTTCCTTCTCTACCTCTTTCCTCCCTTTTCTCTTTGCTTCCATGCTTCCTTCTCCCTTTCCTTCCCTCTTTCTTTTCTTTTCTTCATTTTCTCTTTCCTTCTTCCCTTCCCTCCCTCTTTCTCTACATCTTCCCCCTTCCTTCGTTCCCTCTTTCCTTCCTTTTTTCCCTTTTTTCTTTCCTTCTCTCCTTCCTTCCTTCCCCCTTTCCTTTCTTCCTTCTCTCTTTCCTCCCTTTTCTCTTTGCTTCCATGCTTCCTTCTCCCTTTCCTTCCCTCTTTCTTTTCTTTTCATCCTTCTCTCTTTCCTTCTTCCCTTCCCTCCCTCTTTCTCTACATCTTCCTCCTTCCTTCGCTCCCTCTTTCTTTCCTTCTTTCCCTTTTTTCTTTCCTTCTCTCCTTCCTTCCTTCCCCCTTTCCTTTCTTCCTTCTCTACCTCTTTCCTCCCTTTTCTCTTTGCTTCCATGCTTCCTTCTCCCTTTCCTTCCCTCTTTCTTTTCTTTTCATCCTTCTCTCTTTCCTTCTTCCCTTCCCTCCCTCTTTCTCTACATCTTCCCCCTTCCTTCGTTCCCTCTTTCCTTCCTTTTTTCCCTTTTTTCTTTCCTTCTCTCCTTCCTTCCTTCCCCCTTTCCTTTCTTCCTTCTCTCTTTCCTCCCTTTTCTCTTTGCTTCCATGCTTCCTTCTCCCTTTCCTTCCCTCTTTCTTTTCTTTTCATCCTTCTCTCTTTCCTTCTTCCTTCCCTCCCTCTTTCACTACATCTTCCCCTTCCTTCGCTCCCTCTTTCCTTCCTTCTTTCCCTTTTTTCTTTCCTTCTCTCCTTCCTTTCCTCCCCCCTTTCCTTTCTTCCTTCTCACCTCTTTCCTCCCTTTTCTCTTTGCTTCCATGCTTCCTTCTCCCTTTCCTTCTTTCTTTCCCTCCCTCACTCTTTCTTTTCTTCCTTCTCTCTTTCCTTCTTTCCTTCCCTCCCTCTTTCACTACATCTTCCCCTTCCTTCGCTCCCTCTTTCCTTCCTTCTTTCACTTTTTTCTTTCCTTCTCTCCTTCCTTCCTTCCCCCTTTCCTTTCTTCCTTCCCTACCTCTTTCCTCCCTTTTCTCTTTGTTTCCACACTTCCTTCTCCCTTTCCTTCTTTCTTTCCCTCCCTCACTCTTTCTTTTCTTCCTTCTCTCTTTCCTTCTTCCTTCCCTCCCTCTTTCTCTACATCTTCCCCCTTCCTTCGCTCCCTCTTTCCTTCCTTCTTTCCCTTTTTTCTTTCCTTCTCTCCTTCCTTCCTTCCCCCTTTCCTTTCTTCCTTCCTACCTCTTTCCTCCCTTTTCTCTTTGTTTCCACACTTCCTTCTCCCTTTCCTTCTTTCTTTCCCTCCCTCACTCTTTCTTTTCTTCTTTCTTTCTTTTTTCCTTCCCTTTTCTCTCTCATTTTTCTATTTTTCTGTATTGTCATTTAGCTTTTTGGGTTTTTT
>NW_026847660.1:131862168-132109668 GCF_025583915.1 Anolis sagrei ordinatus | reverse complement strand
GTTACCCTGCTTTCCTCACTTAATGAGGGACTCAAAGCGGCTGTAAGGTCACCAGGGGTTGGTTATTATTAGTGTTGTCGTTTGTATTGTTGAAGGCTTTCATGGCCGGAATCACTGGGTTGTTGTAGATTTTTTCAGGCTATATGGCCATGTTCTAGAGGCATTCTCTCCTGACGTTTCGCCTGCATCTATGGCAAGCATCCTCAGAAGTAGTGAGGTCTGTTGGAACTAGGAAAAAAGGGTTTATATATCTGTGGAATGACCAGGTGGGACAAAGGACTCTTGTCTGCTGGAGCCAGATGTGAATGTTTCAACTGACCACCTTGATTAGCATTTGATTTGCTTGGAGCAATCTTTTGTTAAGGGGCGATTAGATGTCCCAGATTGTTTCCTCTCTGTTGTTGTGCAGTTCTAATTTTAGACTTTTTTTTTAGTTTAGAGTGGACAATTTCAACAGAAAGGAGGAAACCATGAAAATGAACAAAATCTGGCTACCAGTGTTAAAAAAACTCTAAAATTAGAACAGCACAACAACAGAGAGGAAACAAACAAGGACATCTAATCACCTCTCAACAAAAGATTCCCCCAGGCACTGCCAGGCAATCAAATGGTCCATTTTAAATCACACTTCCTCCACGTAATTGTCCCAGTTTGTTTCTGCTTTCTGCGCCACTGCTCCATCCTCCGGAACAATTATTATTATTCTGTCTAAAGAGAATTCAGAGCCACACCGCACACTAAACATCCCAGGGTATAGCCAGGGCACTTAAAGTGGCACAGAACTGGTATAACTGTGCAGTGTGGACATACCTTCCACCTGCCAGGGAAGCCCCTCCCACTCACCTGCAGAAGGCGCCCAGGTTCTCCACCAAGTAGCACTGCCCTCCGTTGTGGCAATAGCTGGGGAAGGTGTCGCACACGGACTTGCAGGTGGTGTTGTGCCGGAGGTAGCCGCTACGGCATTCGGTGGCATTCTCGGTACTTCCGCCGACCGCCAGGTGGAGGTCCCTCCCGGCTTCGGCCGGTCGCGGCCTGGGGCTGACCGCGGGGCCACTTCCGGCCGAGATGATAAAAGTCTGCAGCGGAGGGACCAGAAAGTGCCGACCGGTGGGCTCTGGGTCCTGCGGCTTGGCAGTAGGGGCCTTGTCGGTGGGGGCCCGCTGGTCGTTCTCATCCTCCAGATCCCGGGCTGGCCCTCCTCGTCCTCCTTCCTCGCCTTCCTCCTCCTCGCCTTCCTCCTCCTCCAGGTCTTCCTCCTCCTCCGGCTCCTCCAGGTCTTCCTCCTCGTCGCCGTCGGTGTAGAAGGAGGTGGTGGGGTAGAAGTCGGCCTCGTCGAAGGGGGTGAAGTCGTCGTAGAGGTCGTGGAGCGACCACGACATTCCTTTGTCCTCCGAAGGCTGCCGTTTGGTGGAATCCGGGCCGGGGGCGCCCGCCAGGCCCTCCCCGCCATCAAAGAGGTCGTAGTAGTCGACATCGATGATTTCCGAGGCCAAGGGGTCCGGGGAGGTCTTGGGAATCAGGGGAGTGACCGCGGCCGGTGGCGGGGTCTCCGCGCCCGGCCAGGACAGGTCTGTGTGTCCTTGCGTTCCTTCCGACGGCGAAACGGTGGAGGCCGTCTCCAGCCACAACTCTAAGGGCTCCTCTTTTTGGGCTGAGTCTTGATCTTTCGAGCCCGTCGAGGTGGTCAACGCCTTGTCCCCAAACAGGTCGAGGTAAACATCTCCTTCGGCATTGTTGTGGCCGGAGGGCGAGCTGGTCTGGGTGGCAAACGGGGTGTCCGTCGGCACCGGGCCCCCTTCGGCCACATCCTCTTGATTCAGTTGGTGCTGGTCCCCGCTGCCAGTTTCCTCTCGGCTGTCCGAAGCGGGCACTTCTTTCCAGGCCGTGTCCGGTCCCTCGGCCGGCCGGGCAAAGACGGTTGCCCCGGACAATGCCTCCATGGGCCTCTTCTCCCCGTCTTCTTGTCTCCGCTGCCGGGCCCACACAGGCTGCCACGCTTGACCCTTCTCCCACTTTTCCAAGGCTGCCGAGCAGCCCAAACAAAGGCCTGACTCATTCTTCTCTTCCGCCATGTCTCCAGGCAAGAACCTCACCGAGACGCCAGTCCCCGGAGGACCACCGACAGCTGGGGTGTCCCCCGCAGGTGCCTTGAGCTGGGATTCCTTCACTCCAGATGCCTGTGAGGTCTCTGAGACGTTCTCCCCGTGCTGTGTGCCGGTGTTCTTTGCCACCGCTCGGATCTCCTCGCCCAACGAGTCCCCATCATTAGCCGTGGTCTGCAGTTGGCCTCCTCTCCAAAGAACCCCTTGGCCTTCGGTGCCGTTGGGAGGCTGCGGGAGTTGCTCCGAAGCTGGGAAAAAACCACAAATTGGAGAAAACACATGAGATGAGTGATTCAGGGTTGACTGGGGGAAAGGCAGCACAAAATAGATAAAGGAGGAGTAGAGGAATATCGGGATAATCTAAATCAGGTGTTGGGGTTCAGCCTGAGTTTGAACTTGAACCTGATTCTCTGTTTGTTCCTCCTGATGCTAATGAAAGTATATTTACTGATGCTAGTGGAAATGTACCTTTTGATGCCAATGCTCCTGAAATTAGTGAGGAAGAAACTGCTGTAGGTTTGGAAAATGCCAATGTTCCTGAAATTAGTGAGGAAGGAACTTCTGTAATTTGGAAAATGAAAGTACCAGTGTTCATGAGAATGTTTCAGAGGGAAGCCATGACCTTTCCCTCCCTTCTGCACCTGTTAACTGTAATGACAACAGAAGGGGCCAAATTTGGGAAGACAGAAGTAAATCACTCAGTTTGCGTCGATCCTCCCGAATTCAAGAATTAAAAACATTGGCTTCAAAAAAGAAGGGCGGTTCACGGAACCAATTCTTGAGTTTTAATTGCCTTACACCGGGCTGACTGTCTCAGTTCAGGCATCGTTTCAGAATTGATGAAGACCTTGGCAGTTCTCCCGGTTCCCTGGCCATAGTTTGGGAAGATTTCTAGGATATCAAGTACGGTTAGTGGATTGCTAACAGATTCCAGTATTTCCCAGTGAGGCTTTTGGTTTTGCTTTGTCCATTTAAATTCATGTTTGCTGATTTTGCTGTGGCTTTTGACTTGCATTTTTCCTTTATTTTGTAACCATTTTTCTTCAATAAAAAAGGATTTTTTTCACAGCCAAGTGTGGTGGATAGTTATCTCAGGGCCTCGTTCCCTGCTCTGGATTGCAACATCAGGCATGGGTAAATTTGGACACTTCGGGTGTTTTGGACTCCAACTCCCACCGTTCCTAACAGCCTTAGGCCCTTTCCTGAGGCTGTTAGGAATGGTGGAAGTCCAAAATGAAAGGCAACACAAAATAGGTAAATGAGGAGTATAGGAATATTGGCATAATCTAAATCAGGCATAGGTAAATATGGACTTTCCGGGTGTTTTGGACTTTAACACCCACCATTCCTAACAGCCTTAGGCCCTTTCCTGAGGCTGTTAGGAATGGTGGAAGTCCAAAAGGAAAGGCAACGCAAAATAGGTAAAGGAGGAGTATAATAATATCAGGATACTCTAAATCAGGCATGGGTAAACTTGGACCTTCCGGGTGTTTTGGACTCCAACTCCCACCATTCCTAACAGCCTCAGGAAGACGCCGAGGTGGTTAGGAATGGTGGAAGTCCAAAAGGAAAGGCAGCACAAAATAGGTAAAAGAGGAGTATAGGAATATCCGGATAATCTAAATCAGGCATGGGTAAATTTGGACACTTTGGGTGTTTTGGACTCCAACTCCCACCATTCCTAACAGATTCAGGAAGACGCCAAGGCGGTTAGGAATGGAAAGGCAGCACAAAATAGGTAAAGGAGGAGTATAGGAACATCAGGATAATCTGTGGTGAAGTCCAAAAGGAAAGGCAGCACAAAATAGGTAAAGGAGCACTATAGGAATATCGGGATAATCTAAATCAGGCCTGGGTAAACTTGGACCCTCTGGGTGTTTTGGACTTCAACTCCCACCATTCCTAACAGCCTCAGGAAGATGCCGAGGTTGTTAGGAATGGTGGAAGTCCAAAAAGAAAGGCAGCACAAAATAGGTAAAGGAGGAGTATAATACTATCAAGATAATCTAAATCAGGCATGGGTAAATTTGGACCTTCTGGGTGTTTTGGACTCCAACTCCCACCATTCCTAACAGCCTCAGGAAGATGCCAAGGCAGTTAGGAATGGTGGAAGTCCAAAAGGAAAGGCAGCACAAAATAGGTAAAGGAGGAGTATAGGAATATTGGGATAATCAATGGTGGAAGTCCAAAAGGAAAGGCAGCACAAAATAGGTAAAGGAGCAGTATAGGAATATCAGGATAATCTAAATCAGGCATGGGTAAACTTGGACCTTCTGGGTGTTTTGGACTCCAACTCCCACCATTCCTAACAGCCTCAGGAAGACGCCAAGGCTGTTAGGAATGGTGGAAGTCCAAAAGGAAAGGCAATACAAAATAGGTAAAGAAGTAGTATAATAATATCAGGATAATCTAAATCAGGTATGGGTAAATTTGGACCTTCCGGGTGTTTTGGACTCCAACTCCCACCATTCCTAATAGACTCAGGAAGACGCCGAGGCAGTTAGGAATGGTGGAAGTCCAAAAGGAAAGGCAGCACAAAATAGGTAAAGGAGGAGTATAGGAATATCGGGATAATCTAAATTAATTCAATTTTCAGTCTTATTGCCCTTTGGCTCCCCATTTGGGGTCCTTCTTGGCTCCTCATTTGAGTCTCTCCTTCTTGTAATCATCTACTACAACCAGGATGCTATGAACCGGACGGTAAGCATCTACTACAACCATAAGCATCTTCTACAACCGGGATGCTATGAACCGGACGGTAAGCATCTACTACAACCATAAGCATCTTCTACAACCAGGATGCTATGAACCAGATGGTAAGCATCTACTACAACCGGGATGCTATGAACTGGATGGTAAGCATCTACTACAACCGGGATGCTATGAACCGGATGGTAAGCATCTACTACAACCATAAGCATCTTCTACAACCAGGATGCTATGAACCAGAAGGTAAGCATCTACTACAACTGGGATGCTATGAACCGGACGGTAAGCATCTAATATAACCATAAGCATCTTCTACAACCGGGATGCTATGAACCGGATGGTAAGCATCTACTACAATCATAAGCATCTCCTACAACCGGGATGCTATGAACCAGACGGTAAGCATCTACTACAACTGGGATGCTATGAACCAGACGGTAAGCATCTACTACAACCATAAGCATCTACTACAACCAGGATGCTATGAGCTGGACGGTAAGCATCTACTACAACCGGGATGCTATGAACCGGACAGTAAGCATCTACTACAACCACAAGCATCTACTACAACCAGGATGCTATGAGCTGGACGGTAAGCATCTACTACAACCGGGATGCTATGAACCGGACAGTAAGCATCTACTACAACCACAAGCATCTTCTACAACCGGGATGTTATGAACCGGAAGGTAAGCATCTACTACAACTGGGATGCTATGAACCGGACGGTAAGCATCTACTACAACCATAAGCATCTTCTACAACCAGGATGCTATGAACCAGATGGTAAGCATCTACTACAACCGGGATGCTATGAACCGGACGGTAAGCATCTACTACAACCATAAGCATCTTCTACAACCAGGATGCTATGAACCAGATGGTAAGCATCTACTACAACCGGGATGCTATGAACTGGATGGTAAGCATCTACTACAACCGGGATGCTATGAACCGGATGGTAAGCATCTACTACAACCACAAGCATCTTCTACAACCGGGATGTTATGAACCGGAAGGTAAGCATCTACTACAACTGGGATGCTATGAACCGGACGGTAAGCATCTACTACAACCACAAGCATCTTCTACAACCGGGATGTTATGAACCGGAAGGTAAGCATCTACTACAACTGGGATGCTATGAACCGGACGGTAAGCATCTACTACAGCCATAAGAATCTTCTACAACCGGGATTCTATGAACCGGATGGTAAGCATCTACTACAGCCATAAGCATCTACTACAACCGGGATGCTATGAACTGAATGGTGTTTCCCTGATGGCAAGAAGAAAATAGACACACACACACAGAGAGAGAAAGGGATGTGCTTTTCTTCCTTGGCAAAAAATAGCAATTTGGCGCAGCTCCCTGACTCGCTCATTCCTACACATTGGCTTACTCTCGTCCTTCCCCCTCATTTCAAGTGTAGTGGAGCAGAAGGAAAGGCAGAAGCAGAGATGGAGGAGAAAGAGGGAAGAAGGGGGCAGAGGCTGCTTTTAGGGTGCCAATATGGGAAATTATGGGGTTTTTTACAGGTTCCACTCTTGGATGCTTATATAAACTATCTCTCCACTCTTGTAGGGTGGGCACCATTGCTAAAATGGGAGAGGAACCCTCTAGTACTGTGTTTCTCAACCCCCTTCGTGAGTTGCGAGGGGGTGTCAAAGGGGTTGCCCAAAACCATCAGAAAGCAAAGTATTTTCTGTTGGCCATGGGGGTTCTGTGTGGGAAGTTTGGCCCAATTCTATCAATCGTGGAATTCAGAATCCTATGTGATTGTAGTTGAACTATAAATCCCAGCAACTACAACTCCCAAATGTCAAGGTCTATTTTCCCCAAACTCCACCAGTGTTCACATTTAGGCATATTGAGTATTCCTGCCAAGTTTGGTCCAGATCAGTCGTTGTTTGAGTCCACAGTGTTCTCTGGATGTAGGTGAACTACAACTCCCAAACGTCAAGGTCTATTTTCCCCAAACTCCACCAGTGTTCACATTAGGGCATATTGAGTATTTGTGCAAAGTCTGGTCCAGATCTATCATTGTTTTGAGTCCACAGTCTTCCCTGAATGTAGGTGAACTACAACTCCCAAACTCAAGGTCAATGACCACAAATCCTTCCAGTGTTTTGGGTTGGTCATGGGGGTTCTGCGTGGAAAGTTTGGCCCAATTCTATCATTTTTGGAGTTCAGAATGCTTTTTGATTGTTGGTGAACTATAAATCCCAGCAACGACAACTCCCAAACGTCAAGGTTTATATTCCCCAAACTCCAGCAGTGTTCACATTTGGGCCTATTTAGTATTCGTGCCAAGTCTGGTCCAGATCCATCATTGTTTGAGTCCACAGTGCTCTCTGAATGTAGGTGAACTACAACTCCAAAACTCAAGGTCAATGCCTACCAAACCCTTCCAGTATTTCTGTGGATGGGAGTTCAGTGTGCCAAGTTGGGTTCAATTCCATCATTGGTGGAGTTCAGAATGCTCTTTGATTGTTGGTGAACTATAAATCCCAGCAACTACAACTTCAAAATGGCAAAATCAATCCCCATCAATATTCAAATTGTGGTGAATGAAAATACATCCTGCCTATCAGAGATTTCCATGACAGTTTATAACAGGAGCAAAGGCTGGTCTAGTAACAGGATTGGCGGGTGGGGTGGGCCTTCCCCACACAAACCCAGGCAAAGCGTTTGCAGGTTGGTTTCCCTGCCTACAAGGCTCCCCACAAAGGGAGAGAGAAGAGGCTGAGGGATGCAGGGCAGAGGTGGGCAGAATGGCAGGAAGGAAGGAAGGAAGGAAAGAAAGAACGGCAGGAAGGAAGGATGGATAGATGGATAGAAGGTTTCAGGGCTGAGATGGAAGGAAGGCAGGAAGGAAGGAAGGATAGATGGTTTTGGGACTGAGATGGAAGGAATGAAAGAATAGGAATAAGAAAGGAGAGAAAGATGGGTAGAAGGTTTCAGGGTTGAGATGGATGGATGGATGGAGGGAAGGATAGATGGATGGATAGAAGGTTTCAGGGCTGAGATGAATGGATGGATGGATGGATGGATGGATGGAAGGAGGAAGGAAGGAAGGAAGGAAGGAAGGAAGGAAGGAAGGAAGGAAGGAAGGAAGGGTGGATGAATAGAAGGTTTCAAGGTTGAGATGGATGGATGGATGGATGGAGAGAAGGAAGGAAGGAAGAAAAGTGGGAAAGAAGGATGAATAGAAGGTTTCAAGGTTGAGATGGATGGATGGATGGATGGATGGATGGATGGATGGAGAGAAGGAAGGAAGGAAGGAAGGAAGGAAGGAAGGAAGGAAGGAAGGAAGGAAGGAAGGAAGGAAGGTGGGAAGGATGGATGAATAGAAGGTTTCAAGGTTGAGATGGATGGATGGATGGATGGATGGATGGATGGATGAATGGGTGGAAGGAGAGAAGGAAGGAAGGAAGGAAAGTGGGAAGGATGGATGAATAGAAGGTTTCAAGGTTGAGATGGATGGATGGATGGATGAATGGATGGAAGGAAGAAGGGAGGGAAGGAAGGAGGGAGGGAAGGAAGGAGGGAAGGAAGGATAGAGGATAGAAGGTTTCCAGGTCGAGATGGATGGATGGAAGAAAGGAAGGAAGGAGGGAATGATGGATAGAAGGTTTCAGGGCTGAGATGGATGGAGGGATGGATGGGTGGGTGGATGGATGGATAGATGGAAGGAGGGAAGGAAGGAAGGAAGGATAGATGGATAGAAGGTTTCAGGGTTGAGATAGATGGATGGATGGATGGATGGATGGATAGAAGGTTTCAGGTTGAGATGGATGGATGGATGGATGGATGGAAGGAAGGAGGGATGGATGGAAGGATGGAAGGGGGAAAGAAGGATAGAAGGTTTCAGGGATGAGATGGATGGATGGAAGGAAGGAAAGAAGGAAGGAGAGTGGGAAGGATGGATGAATAGAAGGTTTCAAGGTTGCGATGGATGGATGGATGGATGGATGGATGGATGGAAGAAAGGAAGGATAGGTAGATAGATGGATGGATAGAAGGTTTCCGGGTTGAGATGGATGGATGGATGGATGGATGGATGGATGGATGGAGGGATGGATGGATGGATGGATGGATGGATGGATGGAGGATGGATGGATAGAAGGTTTCAGGTTGAGATGGATGGAGATGGAAGGAGGAAGGAGGATGGATAGAAGGTTTCAGGTTGAGATGGAGGGAGGGAGGGAGGGAGGGAGGGAGGGAGGGAGGGAGGGAGGGAAGGATGGTTAGATAGAAGGTTTCAGGGTTGAGATGGATGGGATGAAAGAATGAAAGAAAGGCAGGAAGGATGGATAGATGGATAGAAGGTTTCAGGATTGGGAAGGAAGGAAGGAAGGAAGGAAGGAAGGAAGGAAGGAAGGAAGGAAGGAAGGGGATAGAAGGTTTCAGGGTTGAGATAGATTGGATGAAAGAATGGAAGAAAGGCAGGAAGGATGGATGGATAGATGGATAGAAGGTTTCAGGATTGAGAAGGAAGGAAGGAAGGAAGATGGATAGAAGGTTTTAGGTTTGAGATGGAAGGAGTGAAAGAATGGAAGGCAGGAAGGAAAGGAGGGAGGGATAGAAGTTTCAGGGCTGCGATGGGTGGAATAAAAGAATGGCAGGAAGGATGGATAGATGGTTTTAGGTTTGAGATGGAAGGACCGTAAGAACGGCAGGAAGGATGAATAGATGGTTTTCGGGATGAGCTAGAGTGGGTGGGCGGGTGGGTCCCTCAAAACACCAAGAAAAAAGGTTTTTTAAACGATGCTTTAGGATCCAGTGATGAAGAGAATGACAGGAAGGAAGGAAGGATGGATTTAGAGGAGGAAATGGAGGAAACAGCCCCCCCCCCCGAAAAAAATGGGGTTGGAGATGATGCCGCTTTGCCTTGGATGGAAAGAGGGGCGTGCCGTGTTTTCGCTTCCCCAAAAATGAAAGGGATCACCCCCAGTTTTGGATGTGGAAGAGGGAGCCATGAAGGGAGGGGTGGGTGGGCACTGGCTGGAGATGGGTCTGGGTGGGCTTCCCCTTGAAGAGACCCCCCCCCCCAGGACTAGAAGGTCACTCCTTATCTCCATCTGTAAAAATGCACAGGGTGATATAGGAGGGTGACTGTGAGGAGGTCTCGGCCAAGCCCCCCCTCCTTGTAGATCTCCCCCCTTCCCGCCCCCCCTCCCCTGAATCCCAGATTTATTTATTTACCCCACTGTTGCCATGGAGACAGCCCAGGCACCTTCTCTCTGGCTCTCTATCCAGTCAAGGGGGGCAAAAGCATTGGGGGGGGGGGAGGAAGGAAGGAAGGAGGAAAAAGGGGTGGGGGAGGCCCCCCTCCCTCACTCCACTCCCCCAAAAGGCACAGCCCTGCCTCATCCCTGGGAGATGAACTGGGTTGATCCTGCATCAAAAGAGGGAGGGGTGGGGGGGGGGAAAGAAGGGGAGGGGCGGGAGAGAGGAGACGAGGTGGTGTGGATTGGGGAACACGTGTCCAGCATGATAAGGGAGGGAGGGAGGGAGGGGGGATAGATAGGGAGGAAGGAAGAAGGAAGAAGGAAGAAGATGGATAGATAGATAGATAGATAGATAGATAGATAGAATAGAGAGGGAGAGATAGATAGGATGGATAGATAGATAGATAGATAGATAGATAGATAGATAGATAGATAGATAGATGATACTCTTTACCAACAAAATGCTCGTAGGTGGGACAGATAGAGAAGGAAGGAAAGGAGGAAGGAGAAAAGAAAAGGAGGAAGAAAGGAAAGAGGTAGAGAAAGAAGGAAGAAGAGAAGGAAAGAAGGAAAAGAGGGAGTAAAAAAAAAGAAGAGGAAATAATAGAGGGAAGGTAATGATAAGGAGGAGGAGGAAGGAAAAAAGGAAAGCAAGGAAAGAAGAGGGAGGGGAAGGATGAAAGAAGGAGGAGAGGGAAGGAGAAGAGAGAAAGAGGGAAGGATAAAGGGGAGGAAGGAGGATGGAAAGAGAAAGAGGGAGGAGGAGGAAGGAGGAAAGAGGAAGAAGAAGGAAAGATTGATTGTTGATCGGATGGAATAAAGGACAGAGGTGGAAGGCGAATGGAAGGGAAAGGACTGAATGAAGTAAGGACGGAAGAGGAAAGGCGGCAAGCCTGCTGTAGGCACGAAGCAAGTAAGGAGGGAGGAAAGAGTGAATGAAGGAAGGAGGGAAGGAAAGACAGAATGAAGGAAGGAAAGATAGATAGATAGATAGATAGATAGATAGATAGATAGATAGATTGAGATGGAAGGAAGGCCTGAGGGAGGGAAGGAAGGAAAAAAGGAAAGAAGCAGATGGAAGGAAGGATGGAGGAAGGGAAGGATAGAAGGAAGGAAAGAAGGATAGATGGAAGGAGGGAGGGAGAAAGGATGAAAAGAAGGAAAGAGGGAGGGAAGAAAGAGTGAATGAAAGAAGGAAGGAGGGAAGGAATTAAAGATAGAATGAAGGAAGGAAAGATAGATGGATTGATTGATGGAAGGAAGGACTGAGGGCGGGAAGGAAGGAAGGAGGAAAGGATGGGAAAAAGGAAAGGAGGGAGGGAGGGAGGAAAGAAAGAAGGATAGATGAAGGAAAGAGGGAGGGAGGGAAGGATGGAGGAAGGGAAGGATAGAAGGAAGGAAGGATTGATGGAAGGAAGGAGGGAGGAAAAAAGGATGAAAAGAAGGAAAGAGGGAGGGAGGAAAGAGTGAATGAAGGGAGGAAGGAGGGAAGGAATTAAAGACAGAATGAAGGGCGGAAATGGATAGAAGGAAGGAAGGAAGGAAGGAAGGAAGGAAGAGGGAAAAGAGAGAGGGAAGGAGGGAGCAAAGAGGGAAGGAAGTAAGGATGAAAGGGGAAAAGGTAAGGAAGGAGGGAGGGAGAAATAGGGAGAGATGTAAGGGAGGGAGGGAAGGAGGAAAGAGAGAAGGAAGGATATGAGGAAGGAAGGAGGGAGGAAGGAAGGATGCAAAGAAGGAAAGAGGGAGGGAGGGAAGAAAGGGTGGATGAAGGAAGGAAGGAGGGAAGGAATTAAAGACAGAATGAAGGGATGAAAGACAGATTGATTGATGGATAAGGAAGGACAGGGTGGGAAGGAAGGAAGGAAGAAGGAAAAAGGAAAGAAGGGAGGAAGGAAAAGATAGATGAAGGGAGGGAGGGAAGGAAGAAGGAAAGGAAGAAAGGAAAGGAGGGAGGAGGTGAAGGAAGGAAGGAGGGAAGGAAAAGAGAAGAAGGAGGGAGAGGAGAGAGCAATAAGAAGGGAAGGAGGGAGGGATGGCTTGCGGCTCCTTCCTTCTCCCAGGTGGGTGAAGCTGTCAGAGTCATGTGCTCCGGGGGGGGGGGGGGGGGGAGGGGAAGGCAGGGGAGAGCGGGCCCCTCTCTTCCTCCTTCTTCTACCTCCTCCCTCCCTCCTTCCTTCCTTCCCGGGTGTCGCCCTGCCTGCCTGCCTGCCTGCCTGCCTGCCTTCCCGAGCGGACCCTTGGGGAGAGAGAGGGGAATGGGGCTGGGCGGGGGTCTTTCCTCCCTCCCTGCGGCGGGGCCCCCTTACCGGCGGTGGGGAGCAGGAGGGCGGCGAGGAGGAGCGGGGCGGCGGCGGCGGCGAGGCGGAGGGCGACCGGGCGATGATGCCCCATCCTTGCAGCCCGGGCAGCGCTGCCCGCCCGCCCGCCCGCCACCGCCGCCCCCCGGCCCCGCCCACCAGCCCCAAACGCCCCGCCCACCGCCCGCCCGCCCACAAGCGGGAACCCCCGAGGACATCCAGCCCCACCCGGCAGAGGAGGGAAGGGAGGGGAAGGGCAAAATGATAGTGTTACCGCAACTACTATTTCTCTTTCAAACCATCCCGGTGATTAGAAATAATTTCCTTTTCAAAAAGTGGAACTCCGACATAATAAGATTTGTCGAAGGCTTTCATGGCCGGAATCACTCAGTTCTTGTGGGTTTTTTCGGGCTATATGGCCATGTTCTAGAGGCATTTCTCCTGACGTTTCGCCTGCATCTATGGCAAGCATCCTCAGAGGTCTGTTGGAACTAGGAAAAAGGGGTTTATATATCTGTGGAATGACCAGGGTGAGACAAAGGACTTTTGTCTTTGGGCTAGGTGTGAATCTTTCAACTGACCACCTTGATTAGCATACAATGGGCTGACTGTGCCTGGAGCAAACTCTTCTTGAAAGGTGATTAGATGTCCCTGCCTGTTTTTCTCTCTGCCGTTTTAATTTTAGAATTTTTTAATACTGGTAGCCAGATTTTGTTCATTTTCATGGTCTCTTCCTTTCTGTTGAAATTGTCCACATGTTTGTGGATTTCAATGGCTTCTCTGTGTAGCCTGACATGGTGGTTGTGAGAGTGGTCCAGCATTTCTGTGTTCTCAAATAATATGCTGTGTCCAGGTTGGTTCCTCAGGTGCTCTGCTATGTCTGACTTCTCTGGTTGAAGTAGTCTGCAGTGCCTTTCATGTTCCTTGAGATATCTACATAAAAACTCCAACCATCACCCAAGTCAAAAAAGAAGCCCCATTAAAGCCTTGGCAGACCGTGTAAAAAGAATCTGCGAACCCCACCTCCTCCAAGATGAACTGAACCACCTCAACTGGGCTCTCCTGGCCAATGGAGACTCCACCTCAGACATCAGAAGAGCTGCAAGACCAAGAACAAGCCACGAGAGTAAAGATGAAGATCCACCCAGAGGAAAAGTGTTCCTGCCATACATCAAGGGAACCACTGATCGCATAGGGAAGCTGATGAGGAAACACAACATACAAACAATCTACAAACCCACCAAGAAAATCCAACAAATGCTCCATTCAGCAAAGGACAAGAGGGATCCTCTCACCTCTGCAGGAGTCTACCGTATACCATGCAGCTGTGGACAAGTCTACATAGGGACCACCAAACGCAGCATTGCCCAAACACGAATCAAGGAACATGAAAGGCACTGCAGACTACTTCAACCAGAGAAGTCAGCCATAGCAGAGCACCTGAGGAACCAGCCTGGACACAGCATATTATTTGAGAACACAGAAATGCTGGACCACTCCACAACCACCATGTCAGACTACACAGAGAAGCCATTGAAATCCACAAACATGTGGACAATTTCAACAGAAAGGAAGAAACCATGAAAATGAACAAAATCTGGCTACCAGTATTAAAAAATTCTAAAATTAAAACAGCAGAGAGAAAAACAGGCAGGGACATCTAATCACCTTTCAAGAAGAGTTTGCTCCAGGCACAGTCAGCCCATTGTATGCTAATCAAGGTGGTCAGTTGAAAAGATTCACACTTAGCCCAACTTACAAAAGCCTTTTGTCTCACCCTGGTCATTCCACAGATATATAAACCCCTTTTTCCCAGCTCCAGCAGACCTCTGAGGAAGCTTGCCATAGATGCAGGCGAAACGTCAGGAGAAATGCCTCTAGAACATGGCCATATAGCCCGAAAAAACCCACAAGAACTGAATAATAAGATTTATATGGGCAAATAAAAAACCGAGAATCAGCCTGAAAATACTGACGGAGGACAAAAAAAGAGGTGGCCTGGGTCTGCCAGATTTCAGAACATATCATGAGGCCTGCAATTTGGTAGCAATTAGAGATTGGGCAAAACTAAAAAAACAACCATATACTAACTATAGAAGGCCACGATTTAAGAGCTGGGTGGCACAGTTATTTATGGTATGACCGGAGAAAAATAGAAATTTTTTTTTACAAATCATATGATAAGGGCCGCCCTAATTAAAACGTGGGAGAAACACAAAAACAGACTTTTTAGGCGCAACCCGCTCTGGATCTCGTTATTCGAAGCAAAACATA
Source organism: Anolis sagrei ordinatus (assembly GCF_025583915.1). Classification (NCBI taxonomy): domain Eukaryota; kingdom Metazoa; phylum Chordata; class Lepidosauria; order Squamata; family Anolidae; genus Anolis; species Anolis sagrei. The sequence continues at coordinate 132,095,051 of NW_026847660.1, read as the reverse complement.
AAAAAGAGCTATAATGGAGAAAGGCAGGGAGTTTCAGAAAAACATCTACTTCTGCTTCATTGACTATTCTAAAGCCTTTGACTGTGTGGATCATAATAAATTGTGGCAAGTTCTTAGTGGGATGGGCATCCCAGCCACCTTGTCTCTCTCCTGAGGAATCTGTACAAGGACCAAGTAGCAACAGTCAGAACTGACCACGGAACAACAGACTGGTTCAAGATTGGGAAAGGCGTACGGCAAGGCTGCATCCTCTCACCCAACCTTTTTAACTTGTATGCAGAACACGTCATGCGAGGATGTGCGGGGCTGGATGAATGCAAAGCTGGGGTGAAAATTGCTGGAAGAAACATTAACAACCTCAGATATGCAGATGACACCACTCTGATGGCCGAAAGCGAGGAGGAGCTGAGGAGCCTTCTAATCAAGGTGAAAGAAGAAAGCGCAAAAGCCAGGTTGCAGCTAAACGTCAAAAAAACCAAGATTATGGCAACAAGAATGATTGACAACTGGAAAATAGAGGGAGAAACCGTGGAGGCCGTGACAGACTTTGTATTTCTAGGTGCAAAGATTACTGCAGATGCAGACTGTGCCCAGGAAATCAGAAGACGCTTACTTCTTGGGAGGAGAGCAATGTCCAGTCTCGATAAAATAGTGAAGAGTAGAGACATCAGACTGACAACAAAGATCCGCCTGAGTCAAAGCCATGGTATTCCCTGTAGTCACCTACGGATGTGAGAGCTGGACCTTAGGGAAGGCTGAGCGAAGGAAGATCGATGCTTTTGAACTGTGGTGTTGGAGGAAAGTGCTGAGAGTGCCTTGGACTGCGAGAAGATCCAACCAGTCCATACTTCAGGAAATAAAGCCCGACTGCTCATTGGAGGGAAGGATAGTAGAGGCAAAGATGAAGTATTTTGGCCACATAATGAGAAGAAAGGAAACCTTAGAGAAGACAATGATGCTGGGGAAAATGGAAGGCAAAAGGAAGAGGGGCCGACCAAGGGCAAGATGGATGGATGGCATCCTTGAAGTGACTGGACTGACCCTGAGGGAGCTGGGGGTGGTAACGGCCGACAGGGAGCTCTGGCGTGGGCTGGTCCATGAGGTCACGAAGAGTCGGAGACGACTGAACGAATGAACAACAACAACAGGGATAGAAAACTGGCCAACTTACCATCAACTACTGAAGAAAAATGAAGAGGGAAATATGGTATTAAAATCCTATGAGGAGTTTCAGAAAATAAACCCAAAATTCACATGGCTAAATTATTACCAAATACGGGAAGGTTATAAAGACGATGAAAAATTGGGCTTTGAACAAAAAAAGGGGTTATGGGATGCCGTTATGGAAAAAGATAAAAAACTAATAAAGCTGTTATACAAACAACTACAAATATGGAACACAGAAGAAGAACAAGTGGAAGAATGCCAAATAAAATGGGCTAAGGACTTAGGATATAATATTATGACGAGTCAATGGGAAGAAATTTGGACCACTAAAATTAGATACACTGTAGCCAGTGACATTAAGGAAAATTGGTTCAAAATGTTCTACCGCTGGCATTATACACCAGAAAAAACAGCTAAATTAAAAAAAAACCAATTAATTTCGGAAAAATGTTGGAAGTGTGAAAGGAAGACAGGTACCTTCTTCCACCAATGGTGGACATGTGGGAAAATCAAAAAATTCTGGGATAAAGTTCATAGGGCTACTCAAAAAATACTAAAAATAAATTATCCGCAAGCTCCAGAAACATATTTATTAGGGATACTTAAAGAGACCAAAATGAATAAAAACCAAGATAAAATTTTATTTCTACTGAGTACAGCGGCCAGAATAGTCATTGCAAAAAAATGGAAGCAAAAAGAAGTACCAACCCAAGAAGATTGGATCACCAAAGCATTTGACATCATACAAATGGACAATCTATCCGAAAGAATAAACGGAGTAAGGAAGAAAACAGATTGGACAGGCTTTAAGGACTATCTAAAAACAAAAGAAATTTCCATAATAATTGACTTGACGAACTTTTAAAAGGATGGTGTGAAAGATACTTTGTCAGCAATATGATAAACGAAGTAAAGGACTCTTATACCGAAGATTAGGACTTTTGGAAGACCCTGGGAAGTCAGAGCACCAATGAAGATGGGAAGGGTCCACATTTTCTAATGTTACACCATTAAGCTGTATCCCTGGCAATGCAGAGGGACACCAACCAAAAGTTGACCACAGAGACCAGCTGGAGGACCAAGAGATCCTAGAGCAGTGGTTCTCAACCTTTCTAACACCGGGACCCCTAAAGATGGTTCCTCATGTTCAGAGGCGGCCCTAGGTAATTTTCAACGGTAAGCAAACAGTATTTTGGCACACACCCCCCCCCCCCCAACCAATCATTGATATATATTTTCTGTTTATCGTGGGAGTTCTGTGTGCCATATTTGGTTCAATTCCATCATTGGTGGAGTTCAGAATGCTCTTTGATTGTAGGTGAACTATACATCCCAGTAACTACACTTGCCGCACTTCCTCCCTTGCCTGGCCCGCTTTGGGTCCGGAGGCGTGCCTGAAGACCCCGGCATGCACCAAAAGTCACCTCTTCTCCTGACTTTCTCCTCAGCCATTGGGACCAAGAGAGAGAGAGACAGAGGTGGAGATGCCCACCTTTCCTGAAGGTAGGCGCAAAAACAAAGGAGGGAGCGGAGGTGGGAGATACCTCCAGCCGGAGGGGCTCTCTCTCTCTCTCTCTCTCTTGGTCCCAATGGCTGAAGAGAAAGTCAGGAGAAGAGGCGACTTTTGGTGTGCACGCTGGGGTCTTCAGACACGCCTCCGGACCCGAAGTGGGCCAGGCGCGGCGGCTCCGCCCCTTGGCCCACCCGCGGATTGGGGAGAGGAGAGGAGGCAGGTGGAGCGCCAGGGGATCGGGAAAGGGAGCCGGTCATGGGGAAGGGATCGAACACGGAGAACGATTGAGTGCCGGCTCTGCTCGTGCACCCGGTGGCCGGGTGGAGCAGGAATGAGAGGGGCTAGGCGAGGCTCAAGGGCCCGGCCCCTTTGGGAAGAGGATCACCCGGCAGCGAGGCAAGAAAGCCGAGGCTCCCCCCGGACTGCTAGGGCTGTTGTGAGCTGAGGGGGCGCTCCTCAAGTGGCGGTCGAGGGGCATTTACAGAGGCGCCTCTGCGCCCCTGGCAAAAAAAGTGTTCTGCAACCGCTTACTTCGCGTAATGGACGAGCCGCCCCCCTGGGTGACCCCCAACCATAACATTATTTTGGTTGCTCCTTTATAACTCTAATTTTGCTACTGTTATGAATCGTAATGTAAATATCTGATAGGCAGGATGTGTTTACATTGTTACAAATTCAACATAATTAAAGCATTGTGATTAATCTGAAAAAATATGTTTGGGGAATTATAGAAAACACATGTTGGAATTTGCAGTACCCATCATCTGTTGTTAAGGAAGTGGTCTGCAAACACTTAGAAACAAATGTGGTCATTGCTAATAGTCAACATGGATTTATCAAAAACAAGTCATGCCAGACTCATCTGATCTCTTTTTCGATAGAGTTACAAGCTGGGTAGATGCGGGGAATGCCGTGGATGGAGCGTACCTGGATTTCAGTAAGGCCTTCTTCGACAAGGTCCCCCATGACCTTCTGGCAAGGAAACTAGTCCAATGTGGGCTAGGCAAAACTACGGTGAGGTGGATCAGTAATTGGTTAAATGGACGAACCCAGAGGGTGATTCTCCCCAATGCTTCCTCTTCATCCTGGAAAGAAGTGACAAGTGGAGTGCCACGCAGGGTTCCGTCCTGGGCCCGGTCCTGTTCAACATCTTTATTAATGACTTAGATGAAGGGCTAGAAGGCAGGATCATCAAGTTTGCAGACGACACCAAATTGGGAGGAATAGCCAAGACTCCAGAGGACAGGAGCAGGATTCAAAACGATCTTGACAGATTAGAGAGATGAGCCAAAACTAACAAAATGAAGTTCAACAGTGACAAATGCAAGATACTCCACTTTGGCAGGAAAAACGAAATGCAAAGATACAGAATGGGGGATGCCTGGCTCGAGAGCAGTACGTGTGAAAAAGATCTTGGAGTCCTCGTGGACAACAAGTTAAACATGAGCCAACAATGTGATGTGGCTGCAAAAAAAGCCAATGGGATTTTGGCCTGTATCAATAGGAGCCTAGTGACTAGATCTAGGGAAGTCATGCTCCCCATGCTCTATTCCGCTTTGGTTAGACCACACCTGGAATATTGTGTCCAATTCTGGGCACCACAATTCAAGAGAGATATTGACAAGCTGGAATGTGTCCAGAGGAGGGCGACTAAAATGATAGGTCTGGAGAACAAGCCCTATGAGGAGCGGCTTAAGGAGCTGGGCATGTTTAGCCTGAAGAAGAGAAGGCTGAGAGGGATATGATAGCCATGTATAAATATGTGAGAGGAAGCCACAGGGAGGAGGAGGGAGCAAGCCTGTTTTCTGCTTCCCTGGAGACTAGGACGCAATGGAACAATGGCTTCAAACTACAAGAGAGGAGATTCCATCTGAACATGAGGAAGAACTTCCTGACTGTGAGAGCCGTTCAGCAGTGGAACTCTCTGCCCCGGAGTGTGGTGGAGGCTCCTTCTTTGGAAGCTTTTAAACAGAGGCTGGATGGCCATTTGTCAGGGGTGATTTGAATGCAATATTCCTGCTTCTTGGCACAATGGGGTTGGACTGGATGGCCCACAAGGTCTCTTCCAACTCTTTGATTCTATGATTCTATGATTCAGCCGATTCAGCGCTGACTTCCACAGACCACTGAGACCTCCACACAGAACTCCCATGTCAAACAAAAAATGGTGGAGGGGTTTGGGAGGAATTGACAGTGATTTAGTTCACCTATATCTGGAGAGCATTATGAACCCAAACAACTGTGGATCTGAACCAAACATAACACGAATACTCATTATGCCCAAATTTGAACACCTGTGGAGTTTGGGGAAAATAGACCCTGACATTTGGGAGTTGCAGTTGCTTGGGTGTATAGTTCACCTGCCATCAAAGAGCATTCTGAACTTCACCAACAATTGAATTGAACTAAACTTGGCATACAGGACTCCCATGACAAACAGAAAATACTGGAGGCATTTGGGGAAACTAGACTCTGAGTTGTAGTTGCTTGGATGTATAGTTCCCATGCCAATAAAGCTCTGAGCTCTGAGGATGACCTGGGAAGGAAGGAATCCCACTGGAGCATTGCAGCGCATCCAAATACCTGGGAGGAGTCACTCTGGACCATGCTCTGGCCTACAAGAAGCACTGCCTGAATATCAAGCAAAAAGTGGGCGCTAGAAACAATATCATACGAAAGCTGACTGGCACAACCTGGGGATCACAACCAGACACAGTGAAGACATCTGCCCTTGCGCTATGCTACTCTGCTGCCGAGTATGCATGCCCAGTGTGGAACACATCTCACCACACTAAAACAGTGGATGTGGCTCTTAATGAGACATGCCGCATTATCATGAGGTGTCTGCGCCCTACACCACTGGAGAAATTACACTGCTTAGCCGGTATTGCACCACCTGACATCCGCCGGGAAGTAGCAGCCAATAGTGAAAGGACCAAGGCAGTGACATCTCCAGCTCATTCCTTGTTTGGGTATCAGCCAGCACGTCAACGACTTAAATCAAGAAATAGTTTTCTAAGATCTACAGAGACACTCGCTGGAACACCTCAGCAAGCGAGAGTCCAAAAGTGGCAGGCTCAAACCCAGAACAGGCTTTGCGTATGATGTCTGTAGACCATCCACGTTTCGCAGGCATAGAACAGGAGTTGCATATGACGTCTGTAGACAATCCACGTTTCGCAGGCATAGAACAGGAGTTGCATATGATGTCTGTAGACAATGTTTCGCAGGCATAGAACAGGAGTTGCGTATGACGTCTGTAGACAGTCCACGTTTCGCAGGCATAGAACAGGAGTTGCATATGATGTCTGTAGACAATGTTTCGCAGGCATAGAACAGGAGTTGCGTATGACGTCTGTAGACAGTCCACGTTTCGCAGGCATAGAACAGGAGTTGCATATGATGTCTGTAGACAATGTTTCGCAGGCATAGAACAGGAGTTGCGTATGACGTCTGTAGACAGTCCACGTTTCGCAGGCATAGAACAGGAGTTGCATATGATGTCTGTAGACAATGTTTCGCAGGCATAGAACAGGAGTTGCATATGATGTCTGTAGACAATGTTTCGCAGGCATAGAACAGGAGTTGCGTATGACGTCTGTAGACAGTCCACGTTTCGCAGGCATAGAACAGGAGTTGCATATGATGTCTGTAGACAATGTTTCGCAGGCATAGAACAGGAGTTGCATATGATGTCTGTAGACAATGTTTCGCAGGCATAGAACAGGAGTTGCGTATGACGTCTGTAGACAGTCCACGTTTCGCAGGCATAGAACAGGAGTTGCATATGATGTCTGTAGACAATGTTTCGCAGGCATAGAACAGGAGTTGCATATGATGTCTGTAGACAATGTTTCGCAGGCATAGAACAGGAGTTGCATATGACGTCTGTAGACAATGTTTCGCAGGCATAGAACAGGAGTTGCATATGACGTCTGTAGACAGTCCACGTTTCGCAGGCATAGAACAGGAGTTGCATATGATGTCTGTAGACAATGTTTCGCAGGCATAGAACAGGAGTTGCGTATGACGTCTGTAGACAATGTTTCGCAGGCATAGAACAGGAGTTGCGTATGACGTCTGTAGACAGTCCACGTTTCGCAGGCATAGAACAGGAGTTGCATATGACGTCTGTAGACAATGTTTCGCAGGCATAGAACAGGAGTTGCATATGATGTCTGTAGACAATGTTTCGCAGGCATAGAACAGGAGTTGCGTATGACGTCTGTAGACAGTCCACGTTTCACAGGCATAGAACAGGAGTTGCATATGCTGTCTGTAGACGGTCCCCCTTTTGCAGGCGTTGAGCAAAGCTGGGAAGACAATGCTTTTATAAACAAGCCTCTTGGCCTCTTTACGAATGTCCCGATCCTCAAACACTCTTTGAAGGCGCCTGTGCCACAGCCAATGACCATGGCAATGTGTCTCGCCTGGGGCCACCAGACCCCTGCTGTGTGTTGTGTGTTTCCACACCACCAACTGCTTCCCTGCTGCGCTCCTGCTCTGCCCAAACACATAATAAGCAGGTCAGGATGATTATTTCCTGTGAATCTGGGACAGCCGCTGCCTTTGTGCTCCTGGATCGGACTTGCATGGCTTCCTTGTGCTGGATGGTTTGGGCCTCGAGAATGGAGCCATAGGACAGAGTAGGAGCTTGCAATGTGCACACACAGACGTATCTATGGTAGCTTAGCAGTGTTATTTTATGTCCACTTGAACATTAGAACAAATTCCTAACTGTTAGAGTTGTTGAGCAGTGGAACTCTCTGCCTCAGAGTCTAGTGGGGGCTCTATCTTTGGAGGCTTTTAAACAGAAGCTGAATGGCCATCTGTTGAGGGTAGAATCATAGAATCCTAGAGTTGGGAGACACTTCATGGGCCATCCAGTCCAACCCCTTTCTGCCAAAAGCACCCCCAACAGATGGCCACCCAGCTTCTGTTCAAAAGCCTCCATAGAATCATAGAATCAAAGAGTTGGAAGGGAACTCATGGGCCATCCAGTCCAACCCCATTCTGCCAAGAAGCAGGAAAATCGCATTCAAAGCACCCCTGACAGATGGCCATCCAGCCTCTGTTTAAAAGCCTCCATAGAAGGAGCCTCCACCACACTTTGGGGCAGAGAGTTCCACTGTTGAACAGCTCTCTCACACAGTCAGCAAGTTCTTCCTCATGTTCAGATGAAATCTCCTTTCTTGCAGTTTGAAGCCATTGTTCCATTGCATCCTAGTCTCCAGGGAAGCAGTAAACAAGCTTGCTCCCTCCTCCCTGTGGCTTCCTCTCACATATTTATACATGGCTATCATATCTCCTTTCAGCCTTATCTTCTTCAGGCTAAACATGCCCAGCTCCTTAAGCCACTCCTCATAGGGCTTGTTCTCCAGACCCTTGATCATTTTAGTCGCCCTCCTCTGGACACATTCCATCTTGTCAATATCCCTCTTGAATTGTGGTGCCCTGAATTGGACACAATATTCCAGGTGTGGTCTAACCAAAGTGGAATAGAGCATGGGTAGCATTATTTCCCTGGATCTAGGCACTAGGCTCCTTTTGATGCAGGCCAAAATCCCATTGGCTTTTTTTGCCGCCGCATCACATTCCTGGCTCATGTTTAACTTCTTCCCCACGAGGACTCCAAGATTTTTCACACATACTGTCCCCGATTCTGTAGCACTGCATTTCATTTTTTCTGCCCAAGTGGAGCATCTTGCATTTCTCCCTGTTGAACTTCATTTTGTTACCTATTTTTATGGAGTGTTTTTTTTTTTTTACTGCTACTGCTTTTTAATTATTTTCAATAAACTTCTTGTATTTTTACTAAGCTGTGTGGTGTTTAACGTCTGAGGGCTTTCCTGGCCTGGAGTGCAACAGCTACTCTGCTGCTGAGTACACATGCCCAGTGTGGAACACATCCCATCACGTTAAAACAGTGGGTGTGGCCCTCAATGAGACATGCTGCATTATCACAGGATGCCTGTGCCCTACACCACTGAAGAAATTACACTGTTTAGCTGGTATTGCATCCCTCAACATCTGTCAGAAAGTAGCAGTCAATAATAAAAGTACCAAGGCCGTGACATCTCTGGCTCATTCCCTGTTCGGATACCAGCCAGCACGCCAATGCCTTAAATCAAGAAAAAGCTTCCTAAGATCTACAGAGATGCTCACAGGAAGACCTCAGCAAGTCAGAGTCCAAAAGTGGAAGACTAAAACCCGGAACCTCTATCAGCGGCTGAGATTGGATGAGAAACTTCCTCATGGCATGGGAGTGTGGAGTTGTAATTGCTGGGATGTATAGTTCATTACAGTCAAAGAGTATTCTGAACCCCACCGATGATAGAATTGGCTCAAACTTCCCACATGGAATCCTCATGACCATCAGAAAATACTGTGTTTTCCAATGGTCTTTGGTGACCCCTCTGACACCCCTTCGCGACCCCCTCAGGGGTCCCGACCCCCAGGTCGAGAAACACTGTTATAGCAACACCAGAGGCATTCCAAGTGGTCAGCTTCTGTTCAAAGGACATTTATCATAATGCCAAGTTTGCAAACTTTGTGTTTTTTTAAATACATTACAAGTGTACCCTTGGTTCGCTCCTGATACGATAAATAAATACTTCTGTCCCTGTGAGAAATGGATTTTGGAAAATATGGCTTGTGGTGTGATAAAGCTTCATTGTAGACCCCTTTCCCCTATGACAGCAACTCTTTCAGGAGTAGATTTCCCTTCCTTCCGAGGGGAAAGATTCCTCTCACCTCCGCTCTTAACTATGAGTCGTTTGTAAGTCGGATGTTTCTAACTCGGGGATGCCTGGTACATTGTTGGCCAGCTCTCATAAATGGATGAACGGATGGACAAATGGATCACAAGAGCTGGAAGGGTCCTCCAGAGGCCATCCAGCCCAGTCCTCTTCTGCCAGAAAGGAAGGCACTATTTCATAGAATCCTAGAATCAAAGAGTTGGAAGAGACCTCCTGGGCCATCCAGTCCAACCCTATTCTGCCAAGAAGCAGGAATATTGCATTCAAATCACCCCTGACAGATGGCCATCCAGCCTCTGTTTAAAAGCTTCCAAAGAAGGAGCCTCCACCACACTCCGGGGCAGAGAGTTCCACTGCTGAACGGCTCTCACAGTCAGGAAGTTCTTCCTCATGTTCAGATGGAATCTCCTCTCTTGTAGTTTGAAGCCATTGTTCCATTGCATCCTAGTCTCCAGGGAAGCAGAAAACAAGCTTGCTCCCTCCTCCCTGTGGCTTCCTCTCACATATTTATACATGGCTATCATATCTCCTCTCAGCCTTCTCTTCTTCAGGATAAACATGCCAGCTCCTTAAGCCGCTCCTCATAGGGCTTGTTCTCCAGACCCTTGATCATTTGAGTCGCCCTCCTCTGGACACATTCCAGCTTGTCAATATCTCCCATGAATTGTGATGCCCAGAATTAGACACAATATTCCAGGTGTGGTCTAACCAAGGTAGCATAGAGCATGGGAAGCATGACTTCCCTAGATCTAGACACTATGCTCCTATTGATATGATAGCCATGTATAAATATGTGAGAGGATATGATAGCCATGTATAAATATGTGAGAGGAAGCCACAGGGAGGAGGGAGGGAGCTTGTTTTCTGCTTCCCTGGAGACTAGGATGCAATGGAACAATGGCTTCAAACTACAAGAAGGGAGATTCCATCTGAACATGAGGAAGAACTTCCTGACTGTGAGAGCCGTTCAGCAGTGGAACTCTCTGCCCCGGAGTGTGGTGGAGGCTCCTTCTTTGGAAGCTTTTAAACAGAGGCTGGATGGCCATCTGTCAGGGGTGATTTGAATACAATATTCCTGCTTCTTGGCAGAATGGGGTTGGACTGGATTGTCCATGAGGTCTCTTCCAACTCTTTGATTCTATGATTCCATGATTCTATGCAGGCCAAAATCCCATTGGCTTTTTTGCTGTCACATCACATTCCTGGCTCATGTTTAACTTGTTGTCCACGAGGACTCCAAGATCTTTTCAACATGTACTGCTCTCGAGCCAGGTCTCATCGTCTCCCATTCTGTATCTTTGCATTTTGTTTTTCCTGCCAAAGTGGAGTATCTTGTATTTGTCCCTGTTGAACTTCATTGTGTTAGTTTTGGCCCTTCATCTCTCTCATCTGTCAAGATCCCTTTGAATCCTGCTCCTGTCCTCTGGAGTCTTGGCTCTCCCTCCCAATTTGGTGTCGTCTGCAAACTTGATGATCCTGTCTTCTAAGCCTTCATCTAAGTCATTAATAAAGATACTGAGCAGGACCAGGACTAGGATGGAACCCTGCTGATGGCACTCCACTCGTCACTTCTTTCCCAGATGAAGAGGAAGCATTGGTGAATACCCTCTGGGTTCGTCCATTTAACCAATTACAGATCCACCTATTTGGTCTTCCCAACGTTGAGATGAACACCTAGCCTCTGCTGAAAGACCTCCAGAGAAGGCGACTCCATTGCACACATGACACTGTCGGAACAGCTTGTTATCAGGAGGTCCTTCCAAATGTTTAGGCAGAATCTCTTTTTCCTGCAATTTTAATCCTTGCCTCCCTTGACGTGGCATCCTCTGGGCCTGGCGAGGCAGGTGCTGCATTTCTGGGCAGCGGAAGCGGAGCGAAGGGCGCTTGCATCTGGCACAATGGACGGCGCTGTTCCTGGAGAGCGGGCCAGGGCTGGTGGGGGCTCTGAATACCCAATTGGAGGAGATTCCCCCCCTCCCCACACCAATTCCTGCGTCCCCTTCCTCCATCTCAAAATGCCCATTCATTGTCCAGCGCACCCACCGGGGTCTGGCTCATTCACAGCTCAAGGATTACTTCCGTCCGGGAGACGAGGTGCTCAGCATCTTAATGACCAAAACCAGAACCGGAGCAAGGCATGTGCTCCTCCTTGGCCCCCAACCCATCCCTTTGGCTTCCTTCTCTCAGCCCTGCCATTGGCAGAAAGGTTAGGTTTCTGGATAAGAGATGCGCAGCTTGCGCTGACTTGTGCGAGCATCTTAAAAGAGCGGGGACTCCCAAGCACCATCAAGGCTTACCCAAGGTATGGCCAAGCTTGGACCCTCCAGGTGTTTTGGACTCCCACCATTCCTAACAATCCCCTTCTGAATTTGTTTGGCAGGGTTTCCATCTCCTGTACAAGTCCTCCACTAGCCTTTTCCCTCTACTACCCGGCCCTCCCCATGTCTCCTCTCTGCCTTCTTTTCTGTAGGCTCAACATGTCCAGTTCTTTAAGCTGCTCCTCATAGGGCTTGTTCTCCAGACCCTTGATCCTGTGAGTCACCCTTCTCTGGACACATTCCAGCTTAGAGACAATCTCTCTTCAACTGAAATGCCCAGAATTGGACACAGTGGGGTTCCAGGTGTGATCTAACCAAGGCAGATTAAGAGCATGGGGAGCATGACTTCCCTGGATCTAGGCATTAGGCTCTTCTTGATGCAGAAAAATCAAATTGGCTTTTTTATCCGCTGCACCACATTCCTGGCCCATGTTCCCCTTCCTCCCCATGAGGACTCCCAAGATCTGGTATCATGACAGAGGGGGAGCAGGACTTCCCTGGATCTTTGGTCCCTTTTCTCTGGGATGCCGGCGTCCTTTGCAGTCTGCATCAGGCATCCATGCAACTGGGGGGAGCAACTCTTTTGTGGAGCTGCATTGTGTGTATGCTTTGTGTCTGGTGGGGAACGGACACAATCGGGCAGCGCAGGCGGAAGCTCTTTCACACAATAGGAGTGGCGAGACCCAGAGGTGGATTGGGCCCCCTGTTTAATTCACGGTCTCTTTCTCTGCGTGGCGGCAACTGTGCTGAGCCCAGCCATCCCGATGCCTCACCAGAATCCAAAGCACCGCGCCCAGCAATAGAGACACACATCACATGCTTAAGTTGTTTAAAAAAAAAGGAAAACACCCGCATGTTTTATTTCACAAAATTGAGTGGCTGTTTTGCAGGAACAAAAGGGTTCGCTTTTTCAAAAAATTCCTTGAACAAGACCTCCCTCCCCTCCCCCCCTCCTCCCAAACAACAACAAAAAAGTCATCTTGCCTCCCCCCCCCAGAATGGAAAGACAATCCTGTTAACAATTCATAGTACGCTGCAAGACAGAATCAACAGTAGAGTAAAAAAAGGAGAAAGGGGAAAAAATAAAAATAAAACCAAAGACGAGTTCTCCATCTAAGAACCGTGCGCATCTGAAGAAGAAGTGGATCGTACTAAAAACAACCTGAGGTTATTAGTTTCGAGAGAGAGAGGACCGTGCGGAGACACCTCCAGCCCCAGTTGCCCCACAGAAAGGGAAGAGGGGGAAAAGGGGGAAGGGGCTTCCTTTCTGAGCCAATGGGCGCTTGAGGAGGGGAGACCCCAACCCACAACCTATTGAGATTTCTCTCTTCCCTGAGGTGGGAAAAAGAGCAAGCCCCAAGTTGCATGAACGAACATTGCTCGTGCTCCCCATATCCCCAGGCAGCCTGAGCTGGTTTTGGGGGGCCTTAAAGGTAGCACAGGTAAGGATGTGGCAATGGAAAGGTGTAGCAGGTGTAAAGGCTAGCCTGGGCTCTTGCTCCGGAGCGTGGCAGATGGCAGGACCCTCTTTGGGCATGCTGGGAAGGGAGCCCCACCTCTGCACACCCCCTTCTGCCCTGAAGGAAGAGCAAATGAGCAATGATCTGGCTCCAGGTGAGCCCTTTCTGGAATGTAAGCCCAGAGAGGGTGGTCCCAGCCCAAGGGGAAGCCTTTGCACGAGAACTTCCCTGATGCTCGGACGGAGTCAGGGGAGGGAGAAAGACCAGCCAGGGAATAGCGGAGGAGCCTCCCTGGCAAAGACAAGAGTGACAGATCCTCAAACGGTCAACCCTCTCTCTCCTGCAAAAGCCATCGCCCTTGTTCATCGATAGCTGGAATGTGTGAGGACGTGTGAGGATGAACACGGGAGGAAGACAAGGCTCTGGTTTCCCTCGCTCCCATGGGGACCCTTCCGGAAAGGAAGCAGCGGCTGGCTTTGGCAGAATCAGCCCTTTACATGGTTTGCAAGCGGTAGTTTTGAGAGCCGGCCACACACACAGTCCCTGCTCCACTTTAATCCCATAACAGGGTAGAAAGGGCAGAAAAGCAAGTGGTTTTGTGCTTTGGAAAGACAACAGAGATGGGGAGGAGAAAGAGAACAAGGCACCCCTTCTCCTCCCAGAAAAGAGTGGGAATGGATCACTCTGCTCCCCAAAAGCGAAGTGGCGAAGTCGGTATTTCCACTGACTAACTGTGTGGAGTGGCTAAGGAGGGCCAGGCCAGCATTCCTCAGGACCAAGGGGTGTGTGTGTGCATGTGATGCTGGGGAAGCCCCTCATCCTCCGCCACACCCTGACCCACCTCTATTTTGATGCTGCAAGGGGTAGACCTTTGTGCCCACCTTGCGGAAAGGAGGGAGGTAAAGTTGCAAAGCCCCCCAGGGAAGCCATGCCAGGTCTGGTGTGATTTTGTCCTTGGCAGGAGAGCGAGGCACAAGGTGTCGCCGCTGCCCCGTCTCCAAACAGACAAGGACATCAAGCCTTGAGTGAGCGGCATATGGAGTGGAACGGAAGCCATGGGAAAGAAAGGGCAGGAAAGGAAGGGTGGGGGTGTGGGTGTGTGGCTTTTTGGTTGCTACTGGCACTGTTTGGAGAGGCTCCTTCTCGCCGGTCCGGTCAGGGAGCCGCAGAGGCTGCTGGGGCTGCAGCAGGAGGTGGAGTGGCCCCGTCAGCCGGAGGAGGCGGCGGCTGGGCTGGAGGCGGATCTGCAGAGGAATAATAATAATAATAATAATAATAATAATAATAATAATGGAAAAGCTGACACAATATGAGGATTTAAAAATCAAACTACAAAGACTCTGGCACAAGACAGTCAAGGTGGTCCCAATGGTGATTGGCACACTGCGTGCAGTGCCTAAACACATTGGCCTGCACTTAAACACAATCAATATTGACAAAATTACCATCAACTAGCTGCAGAAGGCCACCTTACTGGGATTTGCACGCATTATTCGCTGATACATCACACAGTCCTAGACACTTGGGAAGTGTCTGACGTGTGATTTACTACAACAGCCAGCAATGTCTGCTGTGGACTCATCTTGTTGTGTTTCAAATAATAATAATAACAATAACAATAATAATAATAATAATACATTTTATTTATACCCCGTAGGTGAACTATAAATCCCAGCAACTGCAATCCCTAAATGTCAAGGTCTATTTTCCCCAAGCTCTACCAGTGTTCACATTTTGGCATATTGAGTATCCGTGCCAAGTTTGGTCCAGACCCATCACTGTTTGAATCCACAGTGTTCTCTGGATGTAGTTGAACTACAACTTCAAAACTCTAGGTCAATGCCCATCGAACCCTTCCAGTATTTTCTGTTGGTCAAGGGAGTTCTGTGTGCCAGGTCTGATTCAATTCCATCGTTGGTGGAGTTCAGAATGCTCTTTGATTGTAGGTGAACTATAAATCCCAGCAACTACAACTCCCAAATGACAAAATCAATCCCCCCCAACCCCCCCACCAGTATTCAGATTTGGGTGTATTGGGTATTTGTGCCAAATGTGGTCCAGTGAATGAAAATGCATCCTGCATATCAGATGTTTCCATGATGATTCCTAATAGTAGCAAAAATAGAGTTATGAAGTAGCAACAAAAATAATGTTATGGTTGGGGGGTTATCACAACATGAGGAACTGTATGAAGGGCTTGTGGTATTAGGAAGGGTGAAGAACACTGTCCTAGGATATTTTGATTTATTGATTTATTGTATATTTTGATTTATTGGCACTGTTTTTGATTTATTGTGTTTTCATTTATATTTATTGTATTTTTACTTATTTTTATTGTATTTTTATTTTGATTTATTGTATTTTTATTTTGATTTATTGTATTTTTATTTTGATTTATTGTATTTTTATTTTGATTTATTGTGTATTTTAATTTATTGGCAGTATATTTTGATTTATTGTATTTTTATTGTTTTTTTTAAACTGTTTACTGTTTTACTGTATTTTTAAGTTTTATTTATTTTATTACGATGTTTATTTTGTGTCTTGGTTTTATTCTGTTGTAATGCACTATTGGGCTCGGCCTCGTGTAAGCCGCCCCGAGTCCCCTTTGGGGAGATGGTGGTGGGGTATAAATAAAGTTGTTGTTGACACCGAAAAAACTAGGGAAATGTAGTAGGAATTCTAGCAAAGATTGCTGGAAATGCAAGGAAGAAGAGGGGTCATATTTTCATATATGGTGGACCTGTAAAAGGGCAAAAGAATATTGGAGAGCGGTACAAAAAGAACTACAAGAAATTCTAAAAATCAAAATCCCATGGCAGGCGGAACTTTTCCTATTGGGGATGCATGACTTAAAAATAGAAAAAAACACAGATAAAATTCTCTTCTTGATAACCACGGCAGCAAGGATCTGCTACGCTAGAAGATGGAAACAAAAGGAAATACCGGATGAAAATGAAAGATTAACAAAAATTTTAGAAATTAAAAATATGGACAGACTGACCTTCTTAATATCAAGAAGTAAAGGGATGAATATGAAAGAAACGAATTGGAAAGAAGTGATGGACTACTTTAGACATAGAAATAAGAAGATTCTGATCTAATTAAGGAAGAGAGAGAGAGAAGGAAGAAAAGAAGAAAGAAGTTGAGGAGAAATGAGAAAGAGAGGGAAGGGAAGGAAGAAGGGAGAGCAGACCTCAAGACGACCCTCAGGAAGTCGACAACATCTATTACTCTGGCTTTTAAATAGGCTTTGGGCTTTATATCTATATCTATTTTTCTAACTTTATTCTTTTTTTTTCTTTATTATCTTTCTCTCTCTTCTCTCTCTTCTCTCTTCTCTACTATCTCTCTGTCCCTACACAATTCCTTTTTCCTTTTTGGGATTTTCGTCGGATTTCACATCGCACATTTTCTAGTAGCTACAGCTACATATTTTTAATGTAAACTGAAAATTTAATAAAGATTATATTAAAAAAAGTTGTTGTTGTTATTATTATTATTAGACAGGATAAAGTCTTTACAGATGGGACATTCAATCCATTCAGATTCAGCTGGAAGGACAGACAGGAGTGTTACAAGAATATAGATTTCAAGGTTTTCTTTATGCAACTGCCTCATGTAACCCAACTAAACCTAAACAGACTGCAGAACAGGGCATGGGCAAACTTGGGTCCTCCAGGTGTTTTGAACTTCAACTCCCACAATTCCTACTGGCTGTTAGGAATTGTCAAAGTTGAAGACCAAAATACCTGGAGGGCCCAAGTCTGTCCATGCCTGGACTATGGCATGGAAGGTGAAAGGGTTGGAACGAGATGCCCTCCACTGATCAGGAAACTGACTGCAGTGTGTTTTAGGAGAGGAGACCCGAGTCTTTATGGCACTGGGACAGGGCTTGTGGTAGAACAACCCACCCACATTGTGTCCCACCCACATTGACACTTACACAAGCCGTTTGGGGAAGCCATGGCTCCTCGAGGCCCTGGGATGTTTCCGGCCGCTGTCCCAGAAGCAGAGCTGGCTGTGCTGGTGTTGCCGGAGCTGCTGCTGCTGCTGGCAGGGTGGGCGCTGGATGCTCCGGCATTGGCGCTGGGCATGATCCGTCCTGGCAGGGGCTGCCCAGCCATCATGGAGCTGGGTCCAAGGGCCTGACCTGGGAGAGGCAAAGAGGGAGGAGGTCACTGTATGGACGGCTCCAACCAGAGGGGCAATAGTTGGAGAAGGCTGCACAATATAGAAGAGTAAAAATGTGTAGGGAGCGTAGACAGAGGATGCAAAGGGAAGTAGCTCTTGTCTTATCCTTTATACCCAATTTTCCTAGTTCCAACAGACCTCACTACCTCTGAGGATACTTGCCATAGATGCAGGCGAAACGTCAGGAGAGAATGCCTCTAGAACATGGCCATATAGCTTGAAAAAACCTGCAACAACCCAGCCTACCGGCTGTTAGGAATTGCAGGAATTGAAGTCCAGAACACCTGGAGGGCCCAAGTTTGCCCATGCCTGCACTAAAGGCTTTTGGGAAGACAGTGGAAATGACCTGGAGAGGCTAACAGGAAGAAAACAGATGGAAACAAGAAGCCAAGATGCTTTGCAGGGACCCCTTTGTCCCCAATTGCTCCATATACAAGTGCTGTTGCATCTTCACTTGCAGCATGCAAGGAAGACAAGGAGAAAGGAAGGAACATCAGAAGTAATCCATCAAAATTCATTTCATTATGTTAATGTATACCCCACCTTTCCCCCAAAATGGGACAGCACACCGCCTGGCCAGCAAGGAGTTCCTGATGAAAACCTCCTGTGAGAATCAGGCCCACGGCTCCATTCATATTACTCCATTTTTGTCGTAGGCAGAGAAAGAAAAACTTTGGCAGGAGCAACCAATCCATTTAAACGCCTTGGCTCTGCCCCAGTAATGGAGAACAGAATGTGGACGGAGGCGGTAAAAAACCTGGCCCTCCCTTGGCACGGCAGCCCTTGCACCTTGGCCCTTCGCTCGCCGAGGAAATCTATTAAAAAGGCGTTAAGGTGCCGCGGAGAGAAGTCCAGCCAAGGAAATGCGGAGGGAAGCAGCCACCGCCTGCCAATCCAAACACCCACTGACTGTCTGCTGCTGCGGTGAGAGTTTAATTCATATCTCGTGAGCACCAAATACTATTTCTCTCCCCCCAAGAGAGAGAAAAAGAGCCTACTCTGGAGACGCAAAAGAGAGATATTGGCAAGCTTGAATGTGTCCAGAGGAGGGCAACTAAAATGATCAAGGGTCTGGAGAACAAGCCCTATGAGGAGAGGCTTAAGGAGCTGGGCATGTTTAGCCTGAAGAAGAGAAAGATGAGAGGAGATACGATAGCCATGTATAAATATGTGAGAGGAAGCCACAGGGAGGAGGAGGGAGCAAGCTTCCTTTCTGCTTCCCTGGAGATTAGGACACGAAATAATGGTTTCAAACTACAAGAAAGGAGATTCCATCTGAACATGAGGAAGAACTTCCTGACTGTGAGAGCCGTTCAGCAGTGGAACTCTCTGCCCCGGATGGAGTGTGGTGGAGGCTCCTTCTTTGGAAGCTTTTAAACAGAGGCTGGATGGCCATCTGTCAGGAGTGATTTGAATGCAATATTCCTGTTTCTTGGCAGAATGGGGTTGGACTGGATGGCCCATGAGGTCTCTTCCAACTATAATTCTATGAAAAGTGAGAAACCTGGGAGAAAGCCTCACATACAATACATGTGGGATTGCCAAGGAAGGTGTTCCCATTTGAGGACTGGAAAGCCTCTCCTTCTGCATACAATGACCCCCCTCCCCCCAAATAAATCCTGTATTTTGGGGCATGGGTCCTTCAAAAAGAAAGAAAAGAATGGCAATCTATTGGGGTTGTTGTTTACTTGTTTTGTTTTTTTCCAACTCTTTGTGACCTCCTGGACCAGCTCAGGGCAGAGCTCCCTGTCGACCATGGCCACCCCCAGCTCCTTCAATGGTCAAGCCAGTCTCTTCAAGGATGCCATCCATCCATCTTGCCCTTGGTCGGCCCCTCTTCCTTTTCCCTTCCATTTTCCAAGTATCATTGTCTTCTCCAAGCTTTCCTGTCTTCTCATGATGTGGCCTTTCAAAGCTCTAAAGGGTTCTGGCCCAGACTACCTGTCTGAATGTATCTCCTGGTATGAACCATCACGAAACTTAAAGATCATCTGGAGAAGCCCTGCTCTCGACCCTACTGACATTGCAAACATGATTGGTGGGGACGAGGGACAGGGCCTTCTCATCAGCGGCCCCCCGCCCGTGGAACGCTCTCTCCAGAGACATCAGAATGGCCACCTCCCTCCTGTCTTTGAGAAGAAAAATCAAGACCTGGCTTTAGAAGCATTCTCTCCTGACGTTTCGCCTGCATCTATGGCAGGCATCCTCAGAGGTTGAGGTCACAAGCTCTGAGGATCTCACAACCTCTGAGGACCTCACAACCTCTGAGGATGCTTGCCATAGATGCAGGTGAAACATCAGGAGAGAATGCTTCTAGAACATGGCCAAATAACTCGAAAAACTTACAACAACCCAATGATTGATATAGATCATAATATCCTAGACTGGAAGGGAACCCCAAAGGCCATCTAGTCTGACCCTGCGTCTTTCAGGCAGGAAAACACAATTCGATCCCTCCCAACAGATGGCCACCCAGCCATAGATAGATGTCCATACAGATGATCAAGAGAAAGAGATGACAGATATAGATCATAGTATCCTAGAGTGGAAAGGGACTCCAAAGGCCATCTAGTGGGTTATGGCCATGTTCCAGAAGCATTCTCTCCTGATTTTCACCTGCATCATGGCAGGCATCCTCAGAGTTGTGAGGTCACAAACGCTGAGAATCTCACAACCTCTGAGGACCTCACAACTCTGAGGATGCTTGCCATAGATGCAGGCGAAACGTCAGGAGAGAATGCTTCTAGAACACGGCCATATAGCTCGAAAAACAACCCAATGATTGATATAGATCATAATATCCTAACATGGAAGGGAACCCCAAAGGCCATCTAGTCTGACCCTGCGTCTTTCAGGCAGGAAAACACAATTTGATCCCTCTCAACAGATGGCTGTCCAGCCATAGATAGATGTCCATACAGATGATCAAGAGAAAGAGATGACAGATATAGATCATAGTATCCTAGAGTGGAAAGGGACTCCAAAGGCCATCTAGTCCAAAACAGTGGGTTGAGAATTATGACCATCACAGAATAAACTTTTCGAATCCCCATTTCCAATGTAACGTTGGAAAGAGCTCCGATTGTATTCACGCAGCAGCAATTCTTCTGCTTCCCCCTCAAACCGCTCTCTTATCCTCTTATCACCCAAATCTTTCAAATCACAGCAGTCCACACAGATCAAGGGAGAGAAGGTGGGTTGTGGCTCCAGTCTCCCCTCGTTCCGGCTTCTGTCAAAGGGACTGCAATTCGGCAAAAGTCTGACGGCAGCTGCAAAACCACAGCAGGCAACGGCAATTTGCATGATTTATTCCGAGAGAGCAAAACGGGCTCCTGGGTTGGGAAATACATCTATCTATGCCTGTCTATCTACAGATAAGCAGACAGAGATAGAAGCCTGGCGTACTTATCCTTAACACGCAAACGCTTCCTCCTTCCTTGCACGACGGGGTTGTTCAGCGGCTGCAATTTCCAGCACGTGTTGACCCCACAAAAGGCCTCCATCTCTGCTATCTGTGTATCTCGACATCGAGGAAATGCTTCCAAAAGGACAAGCTGGCAAGTTGAAGGTTTCATAGTATATTCTGATATCAAGAGATTGGGAATTGGCTGTTCACCTTCCAGAAGACTGTACATATCTAGTTTCATAGAGTTGGAAGGACCATCTAGTCCAGGCATGGGCCAACTTGGGCCCCCCAGATGTTTTGGACTTCAACTCCCACCGTTCCTAACAGCCTCAGGCCCTTTCCTTTTCCCCCTCAGCCGCTTAAGTCATACGTCACTCTGGAATGCAGGAGGTGTGGACTAGTACTGATAACAGGCTGTTCGAGTGTTCGCGATGTTACGATAGGACGGGAAGGAAGTTTTTCGATGTGCTGAGTGTTAAGTAGCTTCTAATGTATACAGCTGTAAAATAAAGTAGTTTATAGCCTAAGGTGGCTGTGATCGGTCTGTTTCCTGCCTTGCTGTGCGGCCGATGCCACTGACAGACCTCCTCTCCAATATTTGAACCTGGTTCTCATGTCCCCTTCTCGTCTCCCGATAAAGCATCCTCCCATTCCCTAGGCCACTCCTCAGAGAGATTTGTGACTTCTGGACCTTTGATGATTACTTTCATCACTTTTCTCTGGACACGTTTCAGCTTGCCCTTGTACTGCTTTACAAGGGCTGTTATTCCAGGTGAGGTTTGAGCAAAGCAGAAGAAGAGAGTGGGACTAGGACTTCCCTCGATCTGGACACGAGACTGCTACTGATGCAGCCTGTTGTCATGTGCCTTCAAGTAATTTCTGTTTGAGGGCAACCCTATTGCTAGGTTCCCATGGCAAGATTTTTTGCTCAAAGCAGGGGCTGCCTTTCTAGGTTTTCCACTGTCTTTCTTTTAGGCTAAGAGAATGGGTCACACCATGGGTTTCTACACCTGAGTGGAGTTTCCAGTCTTCTAGTCCAGCACACAAAGCATTACACGATGCTGGTTCTCATGTTGATAAGATCTGAGGGTTTTCCTTGAGGCTTGCTCCTGCCTTCTTTTGAGGCCAAGAGAGTGTCTCTTGTCCAAGGTCATCCATAGGATTTCAAAGACCCACGCTATCTATGTTGGCTCCTTATACAGCGTTCTTCTTGCCTGAGAATGGTGCAAAGAGGTTTTTATTTCCTTCTGCTCGCGGAGTGATGCCAGAGGGCAAAGGCAAGGTCAAGAGGCCGTTGGGCAAGGCTGTTCTTGGCCCAGAAGGCCAGAGCCGACCCGCTTTCCAGAATTAGAAATGCACACACTGGAAAAAAGCCGCCCTCCTCATCTGTCACGTTCTCCTGGAAATAGCCAGCAAGGAATAATGGAAGGCAGGGCCATAAATCCACCGTCTTCACGGAGTCCTGCCTTTAATTGCTCGAATCCTTTATCTCCTGATTGAGAGGAGCGCTCCGCTCCCCAAAGGCTTGAATTTCCCCTCCTTTGCCACTTTTTCATTCGCTCTCCCGCTCTCCCTTCCAGTCCAGAAATAGCAACAAGCAACAGAGGTCAGCTCTGCAAATCTCGTCTATTCCTTGAAACCCAATATACTCTGTGCGCAGAGGCAAGGGAAGCGGTGGTCAGACTTCCTTCCGGATGGAAACGCTCCCCATCTGCCCTGAACGGCTTTGCGTACAACTGAGACGCCTGGGACTTCACAAGGCATTGAGTCGCCGCATTGAGTCGCCTAATCAGGCTGAAAAACGCGGTATAGAAATAAAGCAAATAAATAAATAAGGCATTGTCCCAGCTGAACCCAAGGGACTCTGGCCGACCCCAAGGAAATGGACAGCAGATGGGTGGCCTCTTTGACCCGGGGACAGGCTCTAAGCTGGGCTTTCGGGGGAGGCTCCACCAGAGGGATTCTGTCCGCCAGGGAGGCATCCCACTGCCCTTCCCAGTTGGACCACTGGCATCCAAGCCAGCTTAACATAAAGCCACACCAAGACGGGAGGTGCAGGCGAGGCCCACTTCTGCCTCCTGGACAACAGAAGGGCAGCCTGGCATCTAAGGATTGTCCCAAGGTCAAAAACAATTCCATGGAATCATAGAGTCAGGAGAGAGCAAGAGACACCCAGACCAGTCCAGTCCCATCCTGCCAGGCAAAAAACACAAGCAAAATCCTCCTGGCAGATGTTTAAAGACCTCCAAAGAGATTCCACGGGTTTCCCAGGTAGCAGCGTATTCCTCTATCGAATAGCTCTAACTGTCAGGAGGTTCTTTGTCAGACCTCACAGCCTCTGAGGATGCCTGCCATAGATGCAGGTGAAATGTCAGGAGAGAATGCTTCTGGAACATGGTCATAAAGCTTTGATTAGCACTGAATGGCCTTGCCGATTCAAATACTGGAAGCTTCCTGCCTGGGGGAATCCTTTGTTGGGAGACAGACAAGAGTTCTTTCTCCCACCTTGGACTTCATTCCACAGGTATATAAACTCCAACAGACCTCACAACTTCTGAGGTCTGCATAGATGCAGGTGAAACGTCAGGAGAGAATGCTTCTAGAACATGGCCATATAGCTCAAAAAACCTACAACAACCCAGTGATTCCAGTCATGAAAGCCTTCGACTTAGATAGCCTGCTCCACCTCTTTTCTTCATTCCATTCCCACTTGATCCCAAAAACACTATTCAGACAACATGGAATATGTAAGAGGAGATGGCACTTGATTAGCATGGAATGGCCTTGCAGCTTCAAAGACTGGCGCTTCCTGCCTGGGGGAATCTTTTGTTGGGAGACAGACAAGAGCTTCTTTCTCCCACCCTGGACATCATTCCACAGATATATAAACTCCAACAGACCTCACAACTTCTGAGGCCTGCAAAGATGCAGGCGAAACGTCAGGAGAGAATGCTTCTAGAACATGGCCATATACCCCAAAAAACCTACAACAACCCAGCGATTGGCCATGAAAGCCTTCGCCAATACATCCTTCATCATGTTTTGGTGGAACCCCTTTTTTTATAATTCATTACTCCACTGTGTCCCAGAGAGAAAGAGGAGAATAGCATTTAAGTGAGAACGGCAGGATGTAGCCCTGCTTCCCAAAGCCCTTCCTAGTCACTCATGGGACCTTTGTGCCCCCCAAAACCACCCCAATTTGGGGCACCTTCTACTTGTGCCCAGTTCTCCCTCTGTTAGACTGTCAAAGTTGGCTTCAGGTCATTTAGCACGGCACGTTTCTAATTTTTATTGACTTGGCGACTGTCGGGAGTATTGATTCGACTATAAACCTTATCGTAAAATGCTTCTCTCCAGATTTGGAAAACATATACTACAGCCAGTTCTTTGCAAATATTTACACACGGGCATTTGAAGTCCTTGAGATTATGTGGGCCTCTAATACCCAATGCTCTTAGTTCTCCAACAGAGACATTTTCAAAGAGTTGCTGTGAGATTTCCGGACTGTCTGGCCATGTTCCAGAAGCATTCTCTCCAGACGTTTCGCCCACCTCTATGCCAGCCCCCCTCAGAGGTTGTGAGGTCTATTTGAAACCAGGCAAGTGAGGTTTATATATCTGCAGGATGGGAGAAAGAACTCTTCTCTGCTTGACGCAAGTGCGAATGTTGCCATTGGCCATCTTGATTAGCATCGAATGGCCTTGCAGCTTCAAAGACTGTCCGCTTCCTGGCTGGGGGAATCTTTTGTTGGGAGACAGACTAGAGCTCTTTCTCCCACCCTGGACATCATTCCACAGGTATACAAACCCCAGCTGACCTCACAACCTCTGGGGATGCCTGCCATAGATGTGGGCAGAACGTCAGGAGAGAATGCTACTGGAACATGGCCAGACAGTCCGGAAATCTCACAGCAACTCTTTGAAAATGTCTCTGTTGGAGAACTAAGAGCATTGGGTATTAGAGGCCCACATAATCTCAAGGACTTCAAATGCCCGTGTGTAAATATTTGCAAAGAACTGACTGTAGTATATGTTTTCCAAATTTGGAGAGAAGCATTTCACCATAAGGTTTATAGTGGAATCAATACTCCCGACAGTCGCCAAGTCAATAAAAATTAGAAACGTGCCGTGCTAAATGACCTGAAGCCAACTTTGACAGTCTAGCAGAGGGAGAACTGGGCACAAGTAGAAGGCCTTTGTTTCCACCGTGTTGACAGGGATCCTGTAGAACAGTGGTTCTCAACGTTCCTAATGCCGCGACCCCTTAATACAGTTCCTCCTGTTGTGGTGACCCCCAAGCATAACATCATTTTTGTTACTACTTCATAACTGTCATTTTGTGAATCGTAATGTAAATATCTGATAGGAAGGATGTATTTTCATTCACTGGACCAAATACCTAATGAGCTCTAATTTGAATACTGGTGGGTTAGAGGGACATTGATTTTGCCACTTGGGAGTGGTAGTTGCTGGGATTTATAGTTCACCTACCATCAAAGAGCTTTCTGAACTCCAGCAACGATGGAATGGAACCAACTTGGCACACAGAACTCCCATCACCAACAGAAAATACTGGAAGGGTTTGGTGGGCATTGACCTTGAGTTTTGGAGTTGTAGTTCACCTACATCCAGAGAGCACTGTGGAATCAAACAATGAAGAATCTGGACCAAACTTGCCACGGATACTCAATATGCCCAAATGTGAACACCGGTGGAGTTTGGGGGAAATAGACCTTGACATTTGGGAGTTGTTGCTGGGATTTATAAATCATCAACAATCAAAGAGCATTCTGAACTCCACCAATGATAGAACCAAACTTGGCACACAGAACTCCCATGACCAACAGAAAATAGTAGAAGGGTTTGATGAGCATTGACCTTGAGTTTGGGAGTTGTAGTTCACCTACATCCAGAGAGCACTGTGGACATAGTACTCCGTGACCAACAGAAAATACTGAGTTTTCTGATGGTCTTTGGCGACCCCTCTGCAACCCCCTCGTGACCCCCCCAGGGGTCCCGACCCCCAGGTTGAGAAACACTGCTGTAGAAGGATGCCTGTGGAACGCTCCAAAAATGTTGCTCTCCAAGGCATGTATGATGCCTTTTCCCTTCAAGAAGAGAATGGGAGTAAATGCTAAACCGTCTTGGGAGATGCTTTGCTGCCTCTGCCTTGGGCTGGCCATTGTGCCCGCTTTCCGCTCGCCCCTTTGCAGACCGGCAATCTTGGCGGCCAAGAAAATGGCTTCCCATCTTCCCGCTAACATTATTCTTGCAGAGGAGACGTGACGATCTGTTAAAAGCAAGAGATGCTTGCAGGCGACTCTCCAATCACAGCCGCTTTCAACCTGACAAATAATGCAGCAGAGACGATCCAGGGGAAGAAGAAGAAGAAAAAGAGGAAGGAGAAAAGCCCAGAAAAAGGGGAGGAAGAGGGAAGCACACACACAAACCGCACGGATTAAGTAAGGGTTTGGGCATCCCAGCCGGCAAGACCGACAACAAAAACAAAGCCTCGATGCTCTTGGGGAGGAAGAGGTAAATAGAGCTGAAAACTCAGAGAGGTTAGAGCAAAAGGGGGGGGGGGGAGGACCCACAGCAAAGCGTGACCTACATAAGGGAAGGGAACGCTTTCCGAGGGAAGGAGAGAAAAAAACAAAACCCTGGCAGATGTTTCAGGAGGAAGGTGGAAAGGTTTGCTGCTGCGAGAGGCACTGAAAGAGCCTTCCACATCCTCTGCTATCCCTCTGAAACCATGCTATGAAACATGCCTATGTTGCATGACACAGGCATGTTTGGGGGGGGGGGGTCTGGGCAAGGATAGGGTCCTGGAGACCATCCCAACACATTTATTGACTGTTTCCCTCAATTAGCATCTTCCGATCCCGAAGTGGAGAAGGTCCGAGGGGAGCCTTCAAACCATCCTGTGTCGAGTGTTTCTGATGTTTTGTACGCTTCATTTATTTAAGGCATTTCCATTCAACAGCCCCCTTCTGCCTTACAACTGCTCCCAAAGCCATCAAGACAAACCTGACGGTAGATCAGAGAACGCTGTACATTGCTCTGGTTCTTCAAATACATCCCTCAATATTTACATCCCACCTCCAAACCAACCGTGTTCCCAAAGGAGGCATTCCTTGGAAGGCTCCTCATGTTTTAAGCCTCTGGGGCGGGAGGCTTACAGGGCATAGTTCTCATTCTCCATCAATGAATGCTGGCATGACTCTCAAGGAGGCCAAAGCCTTTCCCTGCCAAGAATCCCTCCTGTCCCGCTGGGAATATCTCAACACCGGCCAGAAAGATGAACGCACGTCTGGTGACCTGCCCGAATGTAAACAAGCACTCTTGGCAAGCTCTCACGGGTCTTCCAGGGGGAAAGAGGTCAACCCCAAGGGAGAAAGCCCAGAGAGAAAGGGTGAAATCAATAGAAATACACTTGATTTATGCCCTGCTACCATCTCCCTAAAGGGACTCCCAAAGGGCTCAAAGAAATACGACTGAATGTGATTTCACTCTTGCCTTCTGGTCATGATGGTATCTACACTGTAGAGTGTTGACAAGCTGGAATGTGTCCAGAGAAGGGCAACTAAAATGACCAAGGGCCTGGAGAACAAGACCTATGAGGAGCGGCTTCAATAGCTGGGCATGTTTAGCCCGAAGAAGAGAAGGCTGAGAGGAGACTAATGAGGGCCATGTATAAATATGTGAGAGGAAGTCATAGGGAGGAGGGAGCAGGCTTGTTTTCTCCTTCCCTGGAGAATAGGACGCAAGGGAACAATGGCTTCAAACTACAAGAGAGGAGATTCCATCTGAACATTAGGGAGAACTTCCTGACTGTGAGAACCGTTCAGCAGTGGAACTCTCTGCCCCGGAGTGTAGTGGAGGCTCATAGAGCTTCCAGACGTTTGACTATTTTGGTGGCCTTTCCCAACACCTTCCACCTTGTCAATGTCCTTGAGGTGGTACAATGGGTTAAACCCTTGTTCTGGCTGAAATGCTGACTGAAAGGTCGGCGGTTCAAATCCAGGGAGCAGGGTGAGCTCCCTCTGTCAGCTCTAGCTTCCCATACAGGGCCATGAGAGAAGCCTCCCACAAGATGGTAAAATATCAAACATCCGGACGTCCCCTGGGCAATGTCTCTGCAGGTGGCCAATTCTTTCACACCAGAAGCGACTTGCAGTTTCTCAAGTCACTCCTTCTTGAATAGCCTTGCCCACAACTGGACACAGGGTCATTCCAGGAGAGGTCTGACCGAAGCAGAAGAAGAGAGTGGAACCATAACTTCCCTTGATTTAGAGACACGATCTTCCGATTGTTTCAGCCTAGAATTGCCAGGGCTTGTCTAGCCAGGCCCCCGAATCGGCCCTTTCCTGCAGCCTCTCCTCCCCGGGAGACCAACCGAACTGCAGCGCCAGTCACTGAATAATTAAGCGCAGCAGCTAATTTAGTCCCAAGCTTCCGACTCCGCCTGCTGAGTGTATTTCCACCGTTTTTCTCCACCACGGAAATCTATTTAACTATTGGTCAAAGGGATGGCCAGAGAAATGACCCCCCCTTTGCCCCTCCAATCTACACCGTGGGTCATTTCTCTGGCCATCCCTTTGATCGGCAGAGAAGGGAGCCTCCATCAGCATCTTCCGGATGCCTCACGTAGCCAGCGAGGCTCTCTTTCATAAGACCAACAACGCTGGGACATAAAGCAGACTAAGTGGCACGCCAAGGCTGCGCCGGCGAGCTTCAAATATTCATGGCTCCTAAATAAAACATGGCTCCGAGGAGCTGCTACCAGGCGCTGGAACAGGCTTGAGTGTCTTCTGCTGGCAGGAGAAAGAAGCCTGTGCAGCTCAAGGAGGCTGTTGGGGTGCCCCTGGCTCCTCCGCGGGAGAGCTCCGGCCCGCTGCCGGACACCCTTCACAACCGATTCCGGTGTGTGCTACTTTGCACACAGCTGGGTTTTAAGCAGCGGTGTTGCAGTGATGGGTGACCCCAGGCAAACTGGACACCTGTGATAGGGATTAGAGATAGTCCTTGCATGGGGTGGGGGTGGCAGGCAAGATCTGTGTGCCTTCAAAGTGGTATCAACTTACAAACCTTCCCTAGGGTTTTCCTGGCAAGATTTCTTTGGAGGAGGACAGTGACAAATGCAAGATACTCCACTTTGGCAGGACAAACGAAATGCAAAGATACAGAATGGGGGATGCCTGGCTCGAGAGCAGTACGTGTGAAAAAGATCTTGGAGTCCTCGTGGGCAACAAGTTAAACATGAGCCAACAATGTGATGTGGCGGCAAAAAAAGCCAATGGGATTTTGGCCTGCGTCAATAGGAGTCTAGTGTCTAGATCCAGGGAAGTAATGCTCCCCATGCTCTATTCTGCTCTGGTTAGACCACTTTACCTGGAATATTGTGTCCAATTCTGGGCACCACAATTCAAGAGAGATATTGACAAGCTGGAATGTGTCCAGAGGAGGGCGACTCAAATGATCAAGGGTCTGGAGAACAAGCCCAATGAGGAGCGGCTTAAGGAGCTGGGCATGTTTAGCCTGAAGAAGAGAAGGCTGAGAGGAGATATGATAGCCATGTATAAATATGTGAGAGGAAGCCACAGAGAGGAGGAGGGAGCAAGCTTGTTTTCTGCTTCCCTGGAGACTAGGACGCAAGGAACAATGGCTTCAAACTACAAGAGAGGAGATTCCATCTGAACATGAGGAAGAACTTCCTGACTGTGAGAGCCGTTCAGCAGTGGAACTCTGCCCCAGAGTGTGGTGGAGGCTCCTTCTTTGGAAGCTTTTAAACAGGGGCTGGATGGCCATCTATCAGGGGTGATTTGAATGCAATATTCCTGCTTCTTGGCAGAAGGGGGTTGGACTGGATGGCCCAGGAGTATTGCTGGATTGCAGTTCCCATTCTCTTCTCTGTCGGCTGCTGCCACAGCTACATCTGAAGGAAGCTGCAGTCCTAAACTCCTGAAAGAATAAAAGGCTTGGAAATCTAAACATTGCACAACAAACTTATGGATAATTCCCACATCA
This sequence comes from Anolis sagrei ordinatus, assembly GCF_025583915.1. Classification (NCBI taxonomy): domain Eukaryota; kingdom Metazoa; phylum Chordata; class Lepidosauria; order Squamata; family Anolidae; genus Anolis; species Anolis sagrei. Next base: position 132,065,209 of record NW_026847660.1, on the reverse strand, counting down.
AAACGAAGGAAAAGCAAAGGGACAGACAACTGAGAACAGGAAATGCTCCTGTGAGATTTCTGCAGTGGCAGAAGCAGAGTGATATGGAGGCAGAAAAGGCTCATGCCACTCAGAAGGGAGGCGAATCTGGCTGGTTCCTTCCTTTGGGGAAGGAAAGCCTGAAAGGGAATCCTTTGCAGCTCGATGAGGGCCCAGCTCTGGAGGAGGCCCAGCACCCTCCTCATCCAATTAGGAGCAAATCTCCACAAAGTCCTGCAAAGTCCTCCCAACCTGGACAGCCAGATGGCCCCTTCCTCTCCTTGCCATTAGCCACCTGCCAAGCGCCAGCCCAGTTGGGCAAAACACGCACGCCTTGCCCTTCGCAGCCACAGCCACACACAGACTGCCCTGTGCTCTGTCCGTTCTCAGGTGAGCATTGTCACCTGCAGGAACAACAAGGCATTCAAAAGTAATGCTATGACCGCTTTGGGCTTAATACAGGGTTCCTGAAAACTCCATTTAAGCCCGGGACTCATTTTTCCCAAAGAGAGCATGCAAAACTGCTCAATGGATAGTCAAGGGCGAGGGACAGATTTGCACTTCAGATTGCAACTCCCAGCAGTCACAGTCAATAAGCCGCTATTAAGAGTAAAGATTTTTCTGTTCATTTTTTCCTCTTGCCTGTGTGTCTTTTGCTTGGGATGTTGAATAGAATCTGCTTGCTGCGCAACAGGCTGTACACTTGAAAGATGGCAGTTCTGGTTGTTCTTAAGTGCATGAAATTGTCAGAACTCGGATCATCTCACAAAATGGCACGCATTGATTAAGAATCTAGGTGGAGCAGGCCTGGTGAACCTGGTCCACATTTTCATCCATAGGAAAGCCATGTTTGATGCTGCTGCCTGAGGCAAAGGAGGACAAGAGTTCCTACACTGCAGGACAAGACTGAAAATCCTGTATTTGGTCTGTCTTCAAAACACAGAAGGTACAGGAATGAAAAAGACCCCGGTGGCCTCATTCAAGTGTGGTCTTGGGGCTTCCCCTGGTGTCGTCTTCCCCTTGGGAAGGAGGCAAGATGGCCAGATGCAGCTCAGGCCATTTCATGACTGGGGAGCTTTGACCGCCTTGCTGCAGTGCTGCCTCAGACGCGATTCCTGCCTTGCCCAGAAAGCATCTTGTGGGCCCTTCTCTCCTGCCATCTCCTCCAGAGCCGCTGTCACTTCAGCCACGTTCAGCGCAGCATCTCCCTTCACGCTCGGCTGCGTTAACGCCGCTGCTTTTCTCATGTCACCGAGAGGCAAAGCCAAGTCTGCGGGGAGAGACAGGGCGGAAGGCGCCCAACCTTTCCCATGCCGTTGCAGAGCCAAAGGAAGGGGTCAAGCGGGTTGGTGACCCCTCCGTGCCTCCGTTCTTCCTCCCTCCTTCCAGGGACTCGCAGGCAGCACTGCGGGGCCTTTGGAGCCACAGCTGAATCCCTGCAAATGGCATTTGAATCAAGCCAGCTCTTCCTGACAAGTCTCTTTGCAGCTGACTAGGTTGCACAGCAAGCCAACCTTGCAGAGAGACTCACCCAATGCACCGAGCAGGCACCTGAGGAGCTGAAGGTCAAGAAGGGGCCGGAGGGAGTGCGAGGCGGCAACTGACCGGCCCAGACCGGGAGGAGACTGTTCAGAGGGAGGGGGACATGTTACAAAACCCATTCCATGCTGTCTAGACCGCATTGAAGAGGACATGTTTCCACGCCACTGGAAGAGTGTCACAATGATTGGAGTTATTAGCTCAAAGGATGACAACAAGCGCAACAGGAAGGCAGAGACATCTTCCTTCAGCACCGTGGAAAGCAGGCGCCATTGGGGGAAATGGCCACCGCTGTTCAGGTGCATGCCCTGCTGCACATGGCTTCTGACACAGAAAATCTGGCACCAGGAACAGGGATAATATGGAAAGAGTATCTCACATAAAAATAATACTTCAATATGTTTTGGGTCTTTTTCCCTGGAGAAGGGGCCAGGTGGTCCTTAGGGTCTCTTCCAGCTCTAGGATTCTCAATGTGGCTCTTGAGAATGAACAAAGAGACGGTGGGTGCATCTCCCTGGCTAGCTGTTCTTGATGCCTGGGCTTCCCAGGTTGGTGAGAAGTCCATCAAATAGCCTCAAGGGGCCCTTTGAAACCTGTGGTTTGTAGGAATCCTGACCCTGCTTTAAAGCGAAAGAGATATTGATGCTGGCCTTTCCCTCCTTAAAATGGTCAAAATAAATTTAAATACAGTGCAGAATTGTTTACAGTTAATAATTAAAGAAATAGCCCTCCATATCCATGGGTTTTTCATCCATGGAATCAACCCACCATGGCTCAAAAATGTGCAAGAAAAAATCCAAATGGCAAACCTTGACCACCAAGCGCTACAATGATATAGCTTTCCACCATTTCAGCACTCATTGGACTTGCTCACCATTTCATACCATGGCCTTGCATAGAATGGGCCCTGACATCTACCATGCGGCGTTTCCAACCTTTGCCGTTCATGCCTCCAGCCCTGATGGCTTGGCCCACAGCAGATGACCACTAAGTCTGTGCCAGTAATTCAGGGAAACAAGCTTGTTAACGGGACCTTTCCCTGACGAGGCCTGCGTTTTAATTAGTTCTGCTAGAAGACCTGCGTTTGATGGAGCTGCGGAGGACCAGGGCACTGGAGCAGAAGAGGCTGAGCAAAAAATAAACCCGTCCGACTCAACCGTTCCTGATTTGCAACATCTGAGGCCGACAAGCCCAGTGCGAGGGATGAGGGCAGTCAGGCCTGAGCACAAAACAACACGCAGCTCTTTTCATCTGGAAAGAAGTGCAGACTTGAGAACAATTGTTGTTTCTGCCTGGATCTGACAACCCTTGCCAGGCAGCCCCTTTGGAGCCTTCTCTCCACTTTGCTAAACACACCAGAACATACACTCTTCCCCTACCCTGACGCCAGGCTCCAAATGATAATAGGATCGGCTTCCATACAGTTCCATATTCCAAATGCCACTGCCGTTGTCTCTGAGGGAGAGAAGAGGAGCCAGGCACAGCTTTACTGTGCCACAGCCCTTCCTTTCATCTTACAACCGAGGGAGAGATGAGCAGCCCATATCTCCTCTTCCTCCCACACTGCCTTCCACTCATAGAATCCTAGAGTTGGAAGAGACCTGGTGGGCCATCCAGTCCACTCCCATTCTGCCAAGAAGCAGGAAAGATGCATTCCAGGCACCATCCATCCTGTTCTTTCAAAGCTTCCAAAGAAGGAGTCTCCACCACAGTCTGGGGAAGAGAGAGTGTTCCACTGCTGGACAGCTCTCTCTTGCAGTCAGGAAGTTCTTCCTCATGTTCGGGTGGAATCTCCTTTCCTGCAGTTTGAAGCCATTGTTCCGTTGTGTCCTGGTCTCCAGAGAAGCAAAAGCAATCCTGCTCCTCCTCCCTTTGAGTTCCCCTCACACATGTATACATGGCCCTCATCATGTCTCCTCTCAGCCTTCTCTTCTGCAGGGTAAACATGCCAGGTCTTTAAGCCGTTCCTCATAGGGCATGTTCTCCAGACCCTTGAACTTTTGAGTCGCCCTCTTCCTCTGGACACATTCCAGCTTAGAGTCAACATCTCCCTTCAATTGTGATGCCCAGAATTGGACACAGTGGGATTCCAGGTGTGGTCTGACCAAGGCAGAATAGAGCATGGGGAGCATGACTTCCCTGGATCTAGACACTAGGCTCCTATTTATGCAGGCCAAAATCCCATTGGTTTTTAAAGCTGCCGCATCACATTGTTGGCTCATATTTACCTTCCTCCCCACGAGGACTCCCAAGATCTTTTCCCCACATCCTGCGCTCGAGCCAGGCATCGTCCCCCATTCTGTATCTCTGCATTTCATTTTTCCTGCCTAAGTGGTGTATCTTGCATTTGTCCTTGTTGAACTTCCTTTTCTTAATTTTGGCCCATCATCTCTCTCATCTGTGAAGATCGTTTTGAATTCTGCTCCTGTCTCCTGTGGTATTGGTTCTCCCTCCCCATTGGTACTGCCTGCAAACTTGGTGATCCTGCCTTCTAACCCTTCAACCTGGAAGGCGCTCAACAGACTGTGCTCTGGCACCACGAGATGCAGAGCCAGGCTTAAGAAATGGGGCCATAAAGTGGAATACACAGCATGTGAGTGTGGAGAAGAGCAAACCACTGACCACCTGCTGCAATGCACCCTGAGCCCTGCTACATGCACAATGGAGGACCTCCTTGCGGCAACACCAGAAGCACTCCAAGGGGCCAGATACTGGTCAAAGGACATTTAATAGAATACCAAGCCTGTAAACTTTGTGTTGTTTGTTTGTTTGTTTTTAATGCAATACAACTGTTTTGGTTAGCTCCTGACACGATAAATACCTTACAACTAAGTCATTAATGAAGATCCTGAACAGGACCGGGCTCAGGATAGAATCCTGCTTCTGGCACTCCACTTGCCACTTCTTTCCAGGATGTCAGTGATCTGTGAGCTGTTCTGGAAGCTCTTGTGCCTCCAAAGCAAAGTATGAATAGTCCAAATAAAGAGCCATACCCTCCAGCTCCTGAGAGTTATATTCACTTTCTATTCTAGAGATCGAGGTGTTCCGTTCCCTCGGGGTCTGCAGCATCTTCCCCTAAAGACTGTACATAATTTCAGAGCAAAGAAGCCTGGTTTACTGTGCCAACACACACCAATCTAAATTAGAATTGTATTCAACACCAATTGTATTCAACACTGCAGGAGTGAAATGTTAACGGTTAGATGCAGAGATGTCCTGCACCTCCTGGGCTCCATCTCTGGTGCTCATCTATGCCTATCATGCCTCTTCCACAAATGGTGCAGTATGCTGACAGACTATATACATTGGGTTTCCCCAAACTCCAGCCCTCCAGTTGTTTGGGCCCCCAACTCCCAGAATTACTGACCACTGAACAAGATGGCAATAGGGGTTGCTGGGAGTTGGAGGCCCAAAGTCTAAGGATGCCTGCTATACAGTATGTCCCCTTTCCTTGACTTTGCAGGATGAAGCATATCTGGTCCATAAGAGCTGCATTGGAGGAACTAGAACATGCCTAGAATGGATATATTTTGTTGGAACTGGATAAGTGAAACTGCGACTACCAGTCCTACAGACACGGATTATAATGTATCTCAATTTCAAACTCAACCTCAGTTTCCAGTTACCCGCACAGGCTTTACCACAATCCTCATTCCACTCTTTACGAACCAATCCATCTGCCATGAAACCATGAACCTTAGGGAGGAAAACCAATGGCACCCAAACAGAGGAGAAGCCACAGCTGGCGATATTGGGCCCGGCAGAGCCAGGTGTGCCCATCGCTTCCATCATAATGTAGGGATTAGGGAAAAGAGGAATGAAGAAAGGACAAAAAGAAATAAAGAAAAATGGAAAATTATTAGATCAGCAAATGGGGTAGACCAGGGGTTCTCAAACTTTTTCAACAGAGGGCCAAACTGTTGGAGGGCCGGATTATAATTTGAAAAAACATGAATGAATTCCTATGCACACTGCACATATCTTATTTGTAGTGCAAAAACACTTAAAACAATACAATAATTAAATGAAGAACAATTTTAACAAATATAAACTTATTAGTATTTCAATGGAAGTGTGGGCCTGCTTTTGGCTGATGATATAGGATTGTTGTTGTGTGTACTTTCATGTCGTTTCAGACTTAGGTTGACTCTGAGTGAGGGCCGGGTAAATGACCTTGGAGGGCTGTATTCGGCCTCCGGACCGTAGTTTGAGGACATGGGGGGGGGGGGGCTGAGAGGGAGATAGTCAAAACAACAAAGCGAAGAGTTAAATGAGAAGAAGAGAGAGTTCAAAGGATGGGGCTTGATGACCTGCAAGCCACGAAGAAGGGAAATTGGTGATAAATTGCTGATGGGGGGATCAGAAGGGGAGGAAGGAGATGTGTGAATGACATTGTTTATGTGTGCATGCTTAAAACCTTTCGACTATAAAACTCTGGCATTTCCTTCCTTGGTTACCCAACAGAAAAAAGCTATACAAATAATTGTACAATTGTCCCTCAATAGCAGTCATGGGCAAACTTCGGCCCTTCAGGTGCTTTGGACTTCCAACTACTGGCTATTAGGAATTGTGGGAGCTGGACTCCAAAACACCAGGAGGGAGGATCCAAGCTGGCCTAGGCTTGGCCTAGGAGTTCTGGGGCTGCCTTAGACACAGCAGTGGGTCCCAATAATATGTTGGGAGTGTGAAATTCAACCACAAGTAGCAAAGAACTATGGGAAGAAAATACAAGAAATAATTGAGAAAATATGAAATATAAAAATACAACTGAAACCTGAATACATCCTATTAGGAATAATGGATAGAAGCAAATATATACTTTTAAACTACTTAGTGATGGCCACCAGAATTGTTTATGCAAGGTATTTGAGACCAAAAGAAATACCCTCAATGGAACAAAGGTTAATAAAAATATTGGTAATTATGAATTAACTAATGCAATTATGAGCAAAGCACCAAGGAAGACCTAAGAAAGTAACAGACTGGCAACCTTTGAAAGAGTGTAAAAAGGTAAAGGTAGTCCCCTGACATTAAGTCCAGTCATGTCTGACTCTTGGGTGTGGTGCTCATCTCCATTTATAAGCCGAAGAGCCAGCGTTGTCCGTAGACACCTCCAAGGTCATGTGGCTGGCCTGACTGCATGGAGCGCTGTTACCTTCCCGCCGGAGCGGTACCTATTGCTCTACTCACATTTGCATGTTTTCGAACTGCTAGGTTGGCAGAACTTGAAAGAGTGTATGATACGAGAAAAAAGAAAGATGATATAGTATGATGGAATAAAAAGAAAAATTATCTCACTAGGAAGAAGAGTGAAAAGGGGAAGACAGGACTAAAAAAGAAGGACTAAAGGGCAATAATAAACCATGATGAAGAATGGAAGTGGGCAAATTTCCCCTCCCCTTCATTCTTTTTTTCTTCTTCCTTCTTTCACCTTCCCTCTACGATGCTTCTTCCTTCTACAATACTTTATTACATGTAAATAACTTATTTTATCAAATAAAAATGAATTAAATATATGCCGGCATGGGCAAACTTTGGCCCTCCAGGTGCTTTGGACTTCCAACTACTGTCTGTTAGGAACTGTGGGATTTGGAGTCCAAAACACCTGGAAGGAGAGCCCAAGTTGGCCCATGCCTGCCCTAGGGACACAGCAGTGGGTCCCCTCAATATGTCCCTCCGCGCTCCCCTATTCCATCCTCTCACTCACCTGTCTGTGGTGGGTGAGGAGGGGGCATGGGGTGGTGCATGATGGCGTAGGGCGGCGGCTGCTGGTGGGAGGCCAAACCGGGGTGGCTGCCGGTCCCCAGGGGGTTCATGCCCGGCCCAATGGGGTGCTGGTGGGACTGCTGCTGCGCATTCTGGCTGTGCTGCTGCTGCTCCATCTGCTGCCGGGCGCGCAGCTCCGCGTACTTCAGCTGCTCCATGTGGAAGTTCTGGCGCTCCGTCAGCAGCTGCTGCCTCTGCTGCTCCAGCTACCGAGACAAAGAGGTTGACACCATCAATATATAGCCAAAGTCTTGCCAAGGTGCAAAAAACACACTGCATTTCTTGATGGTCTCTTTAAAATAGAGATCAAGGATCAGTTCTGGCAGGTACGTGTTGACTTCCAGAAGGCAGTTTCTAAGCCATCCAATATAATTCAATAGTCCATCTTCCAGTGGGAATTGACAACAAGGATCATGCAGAAGAGCTTAGTTCTTAGATACGTCTTTTTTATTTGTGTTTTTTCTACTTTCACAGTGATCCTGTGCTCCTGAACCCAGTGAATGTGGAAGGCTAACTGGGTATTTGTTGCATCTCTCACACAACTGGGCCCTAAGGCCTCAAACCTCCAATGCACCCAGAGGTATCTCCTCCCAGGATGCATATAACACATCATTATCATCATCATCATCATTCAAAACACAACAAGATTAGTACACAGCAAACAAGATCACTACGCTGGTTGTTGCACTGGAACGGACACTTCCCAATTGTCTAGGACTATGTGATGTGCCAGCGAATAATGCATGCAGATCCCAATAGGGTGGCCTTTTGCAGATGAGAGGTGGTAATTATGTCAACGCCAATTGTCTTTAAGTGCAGGCCAAGGTTTTAGGCACCGCACCCAGTGTGCCGATCACCACTGGGACTCCCTTGACTGGCTTGTGTCCGAATCTTTGCAGTTTAATCTTTAAATCCTCGTATCATGTCAGCTTATTATTGCCCTCTCCTTTTCCCCATGGGGACTCTTAACCCATTGCAATGGGCAGGGCTATCTGTGTCTCCAACTGGTTTTTATTACATGGTCAGAGGCAGGCCATCTTGCCTCAAGTGGAGCCAGCTCTGCCGCAACACAGAACAGCCAATGCAGTGCATTGCGCCAAGGAAACCCACACCCCTAAAGCAGGGAATAATGTGCAAAAATTGCACAGGTGTAATAGAAAGTCTCCATGGATCGGTTCACCTGCATCTTTCCAGGTTTCCCAATAATTGTAATGTGTTTTATTGTGGCTGAAAGGATAACAAGCATTAAGATGGTGGGATCCAGGCTGGATGGTTGAGTAGAGACCATAATAATCTCAGGTGGAAGAACCATGACCAGATATTCTCTGGGAGGGATTTACAAACTGTTTCTGTAAAGCTCAAGAAATGATTACAGAAACCCAGACAGACAATTGGCAGGTATAAAATGTGGCAGAAAGACTGAATGTTTTTATGTTGAATGTTTTTATATTGTGAAATGCTACTTTAAATTGTAAGTCGCTCGGAGCACCTTGGTGGAGAACGACAAATTAAGAAATAAAGTGAAGTGAAGTGAAGTGAAGTGAGATTCTGATTGGGCTGGATAAACTTTGCTATTTATGGAAGAGACATCGAATTATAGAATATATCATTTATTTATTTACGGCATTTGTAGCCCACCTTTCTCAGCCCTGAGCGAGGGCTGAGGAAATGACCTTGGAGGGCCGTATCTGGTCCCCAGGCCTTAGTTAAACATTGTTGGCTCATGTTTAACTAGTTGTCCACAAGGACCGCAAGATCTTTTTCACATGTACTGTTCTTGAGCCAGGTGTCCCCCATTCTGTATCTTTGCATTTCATTTTTTCTGACTAAGTGGAGTCTCTTGCATTTGTCCCTGTTGAACTTCATTTTGTTAGTTTTGGCCCATCTTGCTAATCTGTTAAGCCAGGTCTACCAAGCAAACATTTAATGACAATGATAACCAATGGAATTCCTCTACTTATTGATTTACTTTGAATCATAGAATCATAGAACCAAAGAATCAAAGAGTTGGAAGAGACCTCACGGGCCATCCTCCAGTCCAACCTCCTGCCAAGAAGCAGGAATATTGCATTCAAAGCACCCCTGAGAGATGGCCATCCAGCCTCTGTTTAAAAGCTTCCAAAGAAGGAGCCTCCACCACACTCCGGGGCAGAGAGTTCCACTGCTGAACAGCTCTCACAGTCAGGAAGTTCTTCCTCATGTTCAGATGGAATCTCCTCTCTTGTAGTGTGAAGCCATTGTTCCTTGTCCTAATCTCCATGGAAGCAGTAAACAAGCTTGCTCCCTCCTCCCTGTGGCTTCCTCTCACATATTTATACATGGCTCTCATCATGTCTCCTCTCATCCTTCTCTTCTTCAGGCTAAACATGCCCAGCTCCTTAAGCCGCTCCTCATAGGGCTTGTTCTCCAGACCCTTGATCATTTTAGTCACCCTCCTCTGGACACATTTGTTTTTATCACGCTTTCCCCTTAATAGAGGGATTCCTGGCAGTGCAGATGTATACACTTCATGGCCTGATGCTTTCAAGGGGGATCCTGCTGCAGCAGAGAGCCTTAAGACAGCACCCGGCGGATATGGAAATGCTGCAGGAATGGGAAGAGAACCAGCCCTTCCCCGACCGCGGCCGACTGTACGCTAATGCACGCTGTCACCATTCCTGGATTAACAAGGCTCTTATTTATGCAATATTGACTTAAGCACAATTAGGGCTGACAGCACTAAAATGGCTCCAGTTCATAAATTAAATCGCGTTATGTGTAAACCCTCCTCTATTCCCCAGTCACAACAGGGAGGAGAGCAGCCTTTGTTGTGGTCTGGAAAAGCCTGGAGAGCCTACGCTTTGCAAACGGCAAAAGCCAGGAGCATTTGGGAAGGAACACCCACAAATATTGCTCAAGCTGGGAGCACGTCTAGGTCTATGTGTATGCATAAAAGAGGGAAGAATACAACAGGCACGTTTCTCTGCTGCCAGAGCGCCTTTTCTCCCGAACAGAGGAAGTCTCCGGCTTAGCAACAGCCCTTTCCCTGCAAACCAATCGGCAAAGGGATTTGCCGGAGCGGAGCCGCGCAGCAGCAAAGCCGAGGGAGGCGTCAAGGCAGGTACGCATCAAAGCTCCTGCTCGGGCAAAGCTGGCAGAGAGAGAGAGACCAGCTTTCTGCACGCTTGCGGCTTAATCCAGATGAGGAAGGCGAGGAGGGAAACTTCAAATCTGTCCCGCTCACTTGTGAATGGCTGCAGCCTTTCATTCAGATCACTCAGGGATGGTGATGGCTGGGAAGCCTGCAGAGCGCTTCCTTTAATCCAAGCCTGGGCCAACTTTGGCTGCCCTCCAGGCATTCTGGACTTCAACTCCCACCATTCCTAACATCCCCAGGCCCTTTCCTTTTCCTCCTCAGCTGCTTATTAGAGAACACAGAAATGCTGGACCACTCTCAGACGACACAGAGAACCCATTGAAATCCACAAGCAGGTGGACAAACTATATAAATAAAAATGTAATGTTCGTTTTGGGATTAACATAACTCAAAAACTACTGGACAAATTGACATGAAATTTGGAGACAATACACCTAACAGTGCAACGAGTGTCCACCACACCTAAATACACACACACATGCAAACTCCAGCAGAACAGACTTAAAACCCCACAAAATACATCATATATACAGATACACATACACTCATATACATATAGCCATGTATAAATAGGTGAGAGGAAGCCACAGGGAGGAGGGAGCAAGCTTGTTTTCTGCTTCCCTGGAGACTAGGACGCGGAACAATGGCTTCAAACTACAAGAAAGGAGATTCCATCTGAACATGAGGAATAACTTCCTGACTGTGAGAGCCGTTCAGCAGTGGAACTCTCTGCCCCAGAGTGTGGTGGAGGCTCCTTCTTTGGAAGCTTTTAAACAGAGGCTGGATGGCCATCTGTCAGGGGTGATTTGAATGCAATATTCCTGCTTCTTGGCAGGGGTTGGACTGGATGGCCCATGAGGTCTCTTCCAACTCTTTGATTCTATTATTCTATGATTCTATATACACATGCACACATTCATACACACACACACACATATATATGCAAACACACCAATATACACATATACACACATACATATACATACACACAAATATACATACACACTTATGTACACATACATGCACACATACATATATACACATGCAACACATGTACACAATATGCATGTACACATATAAACACACAAATACACAGATATGTACACACACATATATACACCCACAGAAACACATATATACACACACAAAACACATGTACACAATATGCATGTACACATATAAACACACAAATACACAGATATGTACACACACACACATATATACACCCACATAAACACATATATACACACACAAAACACATGTACACAGACAGAGCCACAGCAACGTGTGGCAGGGGATGGCTTGTCTATATAAATAAAAATGTAATTTTCGTTTGTGGGATTAGCAGAACTCAAAAAACCACTGGACGAATTGACACCAAATTTGGACACAAGACACCTAACAACCCAATGTACGTCCTTCACTCAAAATAAATGATTTTGTCATTTGGGAGTTGTAGTTGCTGGGATTTATAGTTCACCTACAATCAAAGAACATTCTGAACTCCACCAATGACGGAATTCAATCAAACATGTCACACAGGACTCCCATCACCAATAGAAAACACCAGAAGGGTTTGGTGGGCATTGATCTTGAGTTTGGGAGTTGTAGTTCACCTACATCCAGACAGCACTGTGGACTCGAACAATGATGGATCTGGACCAAACTTGGCACGAATACTCCATATGCCCAAATATGAACACAGATGGAGTTTGGGGGAAATAGACCTTGACATTTGAGATTTGTAGTTACTGGGATTTATAGTTCACCCACAATTAAAGAGCATGCCGAACCCCACAAATGACAGAATTGGGGCAAACTTCCTACACAAAACCCTCATGATCAACAGAAAATACTTAAGGCCAACCAGTCCAATTCCCTTCACCAGAGCAGGAAAATGTAATCAAAGCCCTCCTGACAGAGAGCCATCCAGTCATAGATAGAAATAGATATATATGGTTCACACACACACGGACGTAGTATCCTAGATTTGAAAGGGACCCCTAAAGAAGGACTATGATATGTTGCATGTTCAGAGTAGGCAAACCAGACAATCTCCACATCAACACTGACAAAGGAACAAGAAATAGTGTTTATCCACAAGCGTCAAGACATTACATAGATTAGAAACCAATGCTTTCTCATTATTTTATTTTCCAGATCACCAGACTGGGCCACAGCAATGGGTGGCAGGGGATGGCTAGTAGTAGTAGTAGTAGTAGTAGTAGTAATAATAATAATAATAATAATAATAATAAATAAATAAACTTTATTTATACCCCGCCACCACCTCCCCAATGGGGACTTAGAGCGGCTTACATGGGGCCAAGCCCGGACAACATATTACAGCAAAACAAAACCAAAACATAAACAACAAGCTATATCATCAAAATTACATTTAAAAAAACATATGAATACAATAACAAAATAACATTACAATAAACACAGTTGCAGGAACAGTGGGTGGGCCACATGTAAAGGATATAATGTTAAAAAACTCTAATGAGATATGATTAGGAGCAAGTTATTTGCAAGGAGCTCATTTCAAATTTCACAATTTCAACTGAAAGAAGGAAACCATGAGAATGAACAAAATCTGGCTCCCAGAATTCCTTTTCTGAGATGAACACTCAGAAAAGGAATTCCAGACAAGCAACCATCAGTGACAGCTAACACCTCCCAACAAAGGATTCCCCCAGGCAACAACCAGCCAGGTTTTGAAGCTGCAAGGCCATTCAATGCTAATCGAGGTGGCCAATTGCAACATTCACACTTGCCTCCAGCAGACAAGAGTTCTTTCTCCCACCCTGGACATCATTCCACAGGTATATAAACCCCACTTGCCTTGTTTCCAACAGACCCCTCAACCTTTGAGGGTGCTTGCTATAGGTGTAGGCAAAATGTGAGGAGAGAATGCTGCTGGAACATGGCCAGACAGCCCGGAAAACTCACAGCAAACCAGAGATTCCAGCCATGAAAGCCTTCAACAACACATCATCATCATCATCATCATTATTATTCATATCCTACTTTTTCTCTCCACAAGGAGACTCAAAGTTGGGAGGGAACCCCAGAGGTCATTCATTCCAACCACTTTCTGCCATGCCGGAAGACACAATCTTAAGCCCTCCAAACCTCCAGAGAAGGACTCCCAGGTGGCCTATATTGCCTTCTTTTGGGGGAGAAGGGCGGCATATAGATGCCGGAAATAAATAAACAAACAAACAAATAAATAAATGGCCGGCCAGCCTCTGTTTATGAGGCTTTAGCCCCAGCTTGGAAAATCCCTCTTCTGGATTGAAACTCTCAGGATTCCCCATTCACAATGGTCACTGGGATTCTTGGCAACGGTATTCAACCATTTCTCCATGCCCTGGTTTTAGAGCAACAGGTGAAATGTCCCTATTGTAAGGGCATTATCACCCTCTTTTGATGCAAAGGGTCCATCCAAGACCGCAGTTTAATGGTTCGGGGGAGAAGGCCTAACTATTTTCAGGGAGAATGGGGTTTTTGGGAACCTCTTTGAGGGTATACATGGGATGAACATGCTCAAGCTTACCGCCTCTTTCTCTCTGTCCATGATGGTTTCCAGCTCCTCGAAATGGCGGAGTTTGATCTCCAGCTTCTTCATCTGTGTCTCAACCAGGAGGGCCACCAAGGACTTGATCTTCCTCTCCTCGACAGCCGCAAGATGCTGAGGGGGGAAACACATACATTCTGTGTGGTTTGGCAAGTCAGGCAGGGCAATGCAAACAGGAGAAGTGCACTAGATGTGTGATTCCGACAAAACATTCATGTTTTCACATCCCCTCTTTTTAACGGTGACCATCCTGAGATTTCTCCAGTCCTACTGAACCCTCTGATTTGATGTTAAGGCCTTTTGTAAAAATGTACACAAGTCGGCTTTGAAACTGCCTTAAGGTGCACAAAGGGAGGTGAATTGGGCGGTGACTGCTTTCTATGCTATTTACAATAATTTTCCCAGGGAACTTTCAAAGGACAAAGTGGCCTTTCCTCTATCCTACTGCATTTGTGACCGGGCCAGAGTGGTCATCTCCCGGTCACTGAATAATTGAATTTGAAACTATGTAAGTACATTATCTTGTTGCTTATTACAACAAATGAGCAAATTAGATTGCCACTGATGGAGTAACTTCATTCCGATGTTTCTACAAATTGAATCACTCGTGTTAGGAGATCCTAAGAGACCATTCACTGGGGTTTTGATTTTTGGGATTGCTCCCAAGATGGCCTAAAATGGGTATTTGGGTTGTTAATTGCGGTCACATTGGTTTTGAGTTACAAAAACCATACGAAGGGGAGCTCTGGTCCAATGGATGGCCCTGCTCAGCCTTTGCAAACTCAGTACACAAGTGGACTTCCTTGACTGAGGCAAGACCGTCTTCCCCTTCTGATATGGCAGGTATGGGCCAACTTGGGCCCTCCCTCCAGGTGTTTTGGGCTTCCACTCCCACAATTCCTAACAGCCTACTTGCTATTTATTTTATTTTATTTTATTTATTTACAGCATTTCTATTCGGCCCTTCTCACCCCGCAGGGGACTCAGGGCGGATCACAGTGTACACATATATGGCAAACATTCAATGCCAATTTTGACATACAAACATATACAGACATACACAGAGGCTGTTTAACTTTTTCTGGCCACCAGGGGAACTGTCGCTTTCATCATCCATCTGCGACGCTGATGAAGTGCTTCCGCATTCCCCGCATGCTTCCCCACATTCGGAGTCTTCTTTATGGCCTCATAAATCAGTTAATTTAGCCTCCCCACACTTTAAGGTGGTACCTAATTTTCCTACTTGACAGATGCAACTGTCTTTCGGGTTGCAAAGGTCGACAACAGGCTACACAATTGGTTGGAAACCCACTCCAACCCGGGCTGGCTTCGAACTCATGACCTTTTGGTCAGAGTGATCTTAGCAGCTGACACTCAGCCAGCTGCGCCACAATCCCGGTGCCCGATGGGTTGAAGTCCAAAACACCTGGAGGGAGGGGGGTGGGGCAAGTTGCCCCAGGCCTGTGATATGGCCAAGTACCACCATTGTTTTCCACCAGTCTGGCCTTCTCATAATACATAGGAAATCCCCCCCCCCCCCCATTGTGTCAGCTCCGCTGACTGACAGTCCATCTCCGAGCACAAGTCAAAGTGCTGGTCTTGACCTATAAAGCCCTATTCGGTTCTGACCCAACTGACTTGTCCGAATGTATCTCCCTCTATGCCTGCCTCAGACTTTAAGATTGTCTAGGGCAATGGTCCTCAACCTTTCAAACACCGTGACCCCTTAATACAGTTGTTCCTCATGTGGTGGTGACCCCCAACCAGAACCCTAACATGATGAATCGCCATGTAAATAATGATCTGCAGGATGTACTTTCATTCACTGGAGCAAATTTGGCACAAATACCCAGTATGCCCAAATTTGAATACTGGTGGGGTTGGTGGGGGGATTGATTTTGTCATTTGGGAGTTGTAGTTGCTGGGATTTACAGTGAACCTGCAAACAAAGAGCATTCTGAACCCCACCAACAATGGAATTGAACCAAAGTTGGCACACAGAACTCCCATGACCAACAGAAAATACTGGAAGGGTTTGGTGGGCATTGACCTTGAGTTTGGGAGTTGTAGTTCGCCTACATGCAGAGAGCACTGTGGATTTAAAGGAGGATGGATATGGATCAAACTTGGCACGGATACTCAATATGCCCAAATGTGAACACTGGTGGAGTTTGGGGGAAATAGGTCTTGACATTTGGGAGTTGTGGTTGCTGAGATTTATAGTTCACTTACAATCAAAGAGCATTCTGAACCCCACCAACGACAGAATTGGGCCAAAATTCCCACACAGAACCCCCATGACCAACAGTGTTTTGTGATGGTCCTTGGTGACACCTCTGACACCCTCTTGTGACCCCCCTAGGGGTCCCGACCCCCAGGGTGAGAAACACTGGTCTAGGGAGGCCCTGCTCTCGGTCATTCTCACCAGGAGATGCACCCTGCTGCCATTCCATCACAATGCAGCCTTGATTAGGTTTGGTGGGAGCTGACCAAGGTAGCAAAGCCATGTTTTGGAGAGGAAGCTCCAGCCAAGGAGTGGGAGTCGCAGGTGAGCCTTGGCGAAAAGTGGGGATTCTTTTCGTTGCCTTGGCAACCAGAAAACTGAGAATGGAGCTGGAAAAAAGTGTGAGTTTTGCAGTCTGTGCTGAAAGAAACCCACAAAGGCTCTCTGTCTTTCCAGCACTGAAAGCCCTGCACAAGAATCTGCTCCAGCCCCTCTTTGTCGCTGGAATGTGTTACGGTCTTCCTCCGCGGCATTTATTGGCTCATGCGGAAGGGTGCGCTTGGCCCAACGTTTGGGTCTTCAAACCCCCAAAAGAAAGCGGGTGTCTAATCCTGGCAAACAGGGAAAGAGTGGAAGCAGTTCCACACTATCTGGAAGGAATCCCTCTCCCTCTCTCTCTTTCCTTTGAGTGAGCCTACAATGGAAGCCTTAAATTGCTCCGGAGGGAAACAAATTTCATGATAAGATTCATCCAGCTGAAGCCGGGGAGCACAAGTGGCGCATTTTAAGGCGCAAGGGACAGGAACTGGCCCTGGTGCTCGGCAACAATGGGACTG
Source organism: Anolis sagrei ordinatus (assembly GCF_025583915.1). Classification (NCBI taxonomy): domain Eukaryota; kingdom Metazoa; phylum Chordata; class Lepidosauria; order Squamata; family Anolidae; genus Anolis; species Anolis sagrei. The sequence goes on along the minus strand of NW_026847660.1, from coordinate 132,048,110 downwards.
TTTCAAAAGCGGGGCCGGAAATCGGGGTGCGCGGTGGACGTCCGGTCGGCACAGGACAAACCTTGGCTTTGGTGGCGGCGGAGGCGAGAGCGGCAGCTGCGGCCGTGGCCACGTTCCCTTCGGAGATTTCGTGCTCCACTCGCTTCTTCCCAGCGTCGCCCTCCTTGTCTTTGCAGACATCAAGGTTCTCCTTGTTCTCTTCGGCCTCCTTCTCATCTAGGTTGGAAAAAGGACCCCACGGTTAGTCACGGGCACCCCTTGGCCACCACTGCTGCCACCGAAACACCTCACGAGCTTCAGCCTAACTGATGTACCACCCAATTTGTGCAGTGCTTTTGGTGTAAACGAGAATAGAAGGAGAGAGAGTAAGGAAAAGCATGCGCTGTATATACTTGTGTACAGACAATCCCTGGGTTACAGGGTTGTTCTTAAGTTGAATTGGTATGTAAGTTGGAACAGGTACATTTTAAAGTGTAACTCCACCCAAAGATGTATGTATGTGTGTGTTTGTGTGTGTGTGTATGTACACATGCATATATACATATACATATATATATACATACATATACATACATACATACATACATAGAATCATAGAATCCAAGAGTTGGAAGAGACCTCATGGGCCATCCAGTCCAACCCCATTCTGCCAAGAAGCAGGAAAATTGCATTCAAAGCACCCCCAGCAGATGGCCATCCAGCCTCTGTTTAAAAGCTTCCAAAGAAGGAGCCTCCACCACACTCCGGGGCAGAGAGTTCCACTGCTGAACGGCTCTCACAGTCAGGAAGTTCTTCCTCATGTTCAGATGGAATCTCCTCGCTTGTAGTTTGAAGCCATTGTTCCATTGCGTCCTAGTCTCCAGGGAAGCAGAAAACAAGCTTGCTCCCTCCTCCCTGTGGCTTCCTCTCACATATTTATACATGCTATCATATCCCTCTCAGCCTTCTCTTCATATACATATACATATATATTTATAAGCTTTGGATCACATAGGGAAGGATGAACACTCCTGAAGTTTGTTGTACATTTTTCAAGCTGTATGGTCATGTTCCAGAAGCATTGTCTCCTGACAACCTCTGAGGATGCGTGCCATAGATGCAGGCAAAACGTCAGGAGAGAATGCTTCTGGAACATGGCCATACAGCCCAAAAATCTTACAACCCAGTGATTCTGGCCATGAAAGCCTTCAACAATACCCCTGTGGTGTTTCTTTTGTTGTCTGTGTCCCTGTTCAGAAGATTTCACCACACTTTCTGTCCCCTTAATTATTGAATTTTGGAAATTTTGCTTGCTGTGGAAACAAGGACTGGAGATAATGACTGTTATGATAATTTGGTTATAATTAATTGCTAATGTTTTAACTCTGTATGTCTTTATGGTTTTATACTGTGTTATTGATTTGTGGCATCAAATTGCTGCCTTTGTTAGCCGCTCTGAGCCCCCCCCCCCTTCCCGGGTTGAGAAGAGCAGGGTGAAAATGCTGTAAATAAAATAAATAAACAAATAAAGCTTCAAAGGAGGCATCTTTTCCCCATGATAATAACTCTTCCAGGAGTGGATTTCCCTTCCTTTTGCAGGGCAATTTCCTCTCCCTTCCTGTGGTTTTTGCCCGTTTGTTACTTTTGCTGTTTGTAATTCGGGGACTACCTGTATACGGCGACATATTTATTTATTTATTTACCATATTTGTACCCCGCCCTTCTCACCCCAGAGGGGTCTCAAGGCGGCCTTACAACAGGCAGCAATTCAATGCCATACACACATATATTAAAAATAAACAATTACAATTAGAACTAAACAATTAAAACATCAATGAAAATTATGTCACTCAAATCATAATTCAGGGCCATTCCAGCAGCTTGGACTGTCATTCCTTTTAATGTCTTATCGAATGTTTGGTCAGACTTAATGCCATGCAAGGCTGGGTTCTCTGACAGTCTCCAGAGCCGGGACTTGGGATCAGGGCGCCTGACTCTCGCCTTGGTTTTACAGACAAAGTTAATGAGGTTCTTCTCAGAAGGGGCATCGCTGTTCTGCATTGTTTCCATTATTCAAATGGATCTCCTCTCAGCCTCAGTGCTAAAAGCTTTTATATATATAAACATGTTTCAACTAGTACCCCCCTTCCATATCTGCAGAATATATTGTCAGAAATATTAAAAACTAACTAGGCATTTTTAATTACAAAAATCTGAGTCAAGCACTGTGAGGATTAAATGGATACAACGATTCAGCTGTAGTTCAATGTAAGCAGGTATGACTGTAGCTTAGTAGCCCTCAGTCTGTGAGAGCTCACTGTGGGAGAAGGGCCTCAGTGTGTTAGTAGGTCTCAGTATGAGTACACCTCAGTGTTAGTTCACCTCAGTGTGAGAGGCGTCAGCCTGAGGGAGCCCTCAGTGTAAGCAAACCTCAGTGAGAGAAACCTCAGTGTGTTTGTAGGCATCAGTATGAGAAGGCCTTAGTGTTAGTTCGCCTCAGTCTGAGAAGGCCTCAGTGGGAGAAGGCCTCAGTGGGTGAAAGGCCTCAGTGTGAGGTATGCCTCTGTGTTAGAAGCCCTCAGTATGAGAAGGCCTGGTGTGAGAAGCTTCAGTGAAAGGAAGCCTCAAGTTGAAGGCCTCGTGTACAAAGCTCCTGTGCAAAGCTCCAGTGTGTATGCTGCTGTGTAAAAAGCTACGGTGTGAAGCTCCTGTGTAACTTCAGAGTGAGAAGAGGCTCTGTGAGAGCAAAGCTGTTAATCTGCATGAGAAAGAAGCCCAGAATGGAAGCAAAGAAGAACTTTATTTGTGTTATGGAAACCTTCTTGTAAATAGTACAACCATATTGTTTTGCTATAAAGAAAAGTCTCCTATGAAAGAGACAACATTGGTCTGTGTGATTTTGTTCTTTTTATCACTTTTGGCTACTGGTGCTGGGTCACACTGCTGCTAATTATTTAATCTGCTGTACATTTATGAGGGTCTTTCGTTAATAAGCCCACATGCCCAACATATATGACCCTGAACTTTGTGTGCAGATGTGTGAAAACATGGATAACAGCAAAACCTACTGAACTAATGCATTTCTGGCCCCAAAATACCAGAGAGGCTCTAGAAAAGCTCTGGAGGGGATTTATTTTTTTGTCAGACATGGATCAATGAAACGAAGGGTGCCAGTCCTTGAATGGGAGGGTCATCCTCTAGTTTGAATTAATTTAAATGACAGCGTTCGCATTGAGAGAGGTACAGAGAATACCACGAGATGCTCAAGAAGTGACTCCTTCCCTTGGGAACATGAACGAAGTACAAACGAATACTCTGCTTGCCCATTCCCTCATGTATCGAGGATGGAGCAAGGTCTCAGCAATGGGAAGAAGGAACATATTCAAATTCATATTAGTCTGGGTTGGTTTAGCTCTGCACTTGTTCCCAAATGATACAGTCAAATGTCCAACCTGTACTAGAACATTATGAAAAACTATTTAAACTCGATGTAAACTAGGATGGGGAGGGAAGCTACCATGTCCTACCTGTCTTAGAGTCCTGAGTGGCTTCCCCATCCTGTTCCTTTTCGGCACTTCTCTCCTCCTCTGCTTCCTGGGCCTTGTTTCCATCTCCTGCTTCATTCTCTCCTTTGTTTTCTACCTATAGTGTGGGAAACAAGGAAAAAAAACCCCTTGACAACATGAACATTGTCTTTCCATACATAACCATGGATGGCTGTAGAAGCTGAATCCCACTTTAACAGGATCCAGTTCTACCAATATGAGTTGCTGGTTGTACAAACACAAACTCTGAGGCACACAAAGAAACATTTCAAAGAAGCAGTTGTGTTAGTCTCCTGCAGCATAAAAACAAGGGAAGACAGGAAAAAAGATAGGTAGCAATACTTTTAAAACAGTGGTTCCCAATCTGTGGGACAAGAGACCTAAAATAAGATCTGCGGTTGGGTGTGTGTGCTGCCATTAGAGGAGAGGGAGAGAAGGAAGGAAGGAGTCCAGCACCCTTTGCGGCTTCCCCAGTGCGCCGTTGGAGGAGACTGAGAGAGAGAAGAATCCTCTAAAGAAATTCTATCTATCTATCTATCTATCTATCTATCTAATGTCAGGAGTGACTCGAGAAATTGCTTCTGGTGTGAGAAAATTGGCCGTCTGCAAGGACGTTGCCCAGGGAATGTTTCCCACATGTTTTTGATGTTTTACCATCCTTGTGGAGGCTTCTCTCATGTCCCTGCATGGGGAGCTGGAGCTGACAGAGGGAGCTCATCCGTGCTCGCCCCAGATTCGAACCTGCAACCTGTCGGTCTTCAGTCCTGCCGGCACAAGGGTTTAACCATTTGTGCCACTGGGAGACTCATAATAATAATAATAATAATAATAATAATAATAATAATAATGATAATAATAATAATAATAAGCTCCCATTGCCACAGATCAGTTGTAATGGGAAAGCAGCCCTTTGTAAGACTTTGTTTAGTCTCCCAAAGTAGTAGTAGTAGTGGTAGTAGTGGTAATAATAATAATAATAATAATAATAATAATAATAAGCTCCTATTGCCTGTTCCTGGGGTTATTTGGGGTGCTGATTCAGAAAATTGCATTGGATAGACCACATCAGTTCTAGGTTATTAAAGCAAAGCAAAGACCACCAGCATCGAAGCGATGATCCTCTGCCACCAACTCCGCTGGACCGGCCATGTTGTCCGGATGCCCGACCACCGTCTCCCAAAGCAGCTGCTCTACTCCGAACTCAAGAACGGAAAATGGAATGTTGGAGGACAGGAAAAGAGATTTAAAGATGGGCTCAAAGCCAACCTTAAAAACTCTGGCATAGACACTGAGAACTGGGAAGCCCTGGCCCTTGAGCGCTCCAGCTGGAGGTCAGCTGTGACCAGCAGTGCTGTAGAATTTGAAGAGGCACAAATGGAGGGTGAAAGAGAGAAACGTGCCAAGAGGAAGGTGGGTCAAGCCAACCCCGACCAGGATCGCCTTCCATCTGGAAACTGATGTCCTCACTGCAGGAGAAGATGCGGGTCAAGAATAGGGCTCCACAGCCACCTACACACTCACAAGAATTCTGATCCTGGAAGACTATCCTACTCGGCCAACGAGGGATCACCTAAGTAAGTATTAAATATGGTATTCTGTGGATGACTACTGGATGGCATATGTTCTGTATCAGAAACTAGAGCTGATGCAGTCTATCCAATGCAATTTACTGAATCAGCACCCCAAATAACCAAGCAGAATCTAAAGTTGACAAAAAACTGATTTGTAATCCTTTTGGTATTAATGCTGGAGAGAGGTCTCTCATCAATGTGGTCCCTGCTCAAAAAAAGGTTGAGAACCACTGTTCTAAAACCATGCGTTTTCTTTCTTTTTTGAATGAGTTTTCATGGGTTTAAACCAGGCATGGGCAAACTCCAGGTGTTTTGGATTTCAACTCCCACAGTTCCTAACAGCCTCAGGCCCCTTCCTTTCCCTTTTTCCTTTCCACTTAAGCAGATGAAAGGGAAAATGAAAGGGTCCGAGGTTGTTGGGAATTGTGGGAATTGAAGTCCAAAACAGCTAGAAAGCCCAAGTTTGCCCATAACTGATATTAAACCCACTTCTTTTGTGGATATAAAGTGGCTATACAGCTATGAAACCTTGTGCACAAAGAAAAAAACTGTTTGTTTTGAAGGTGCTGCCACATTTATTTTATTTCCTTCCTCCTTTTCATGAAAATAAAGAGATTGAGACACTACAAAGAGCTATAAGTGTGAGATGCACAAACTGCAACTGATGTCACACACACAAAAGAAAAAGGTTAGCAATTACTTTCTTATTGAGAAAGATTCTCAATAAATCCAGACTAGGAATGAACTGCTTGCAATCCTCCATTAATTGTCCCCTTTCATTTAAGTTTCTCTTGCCCACCAACACCAAATATAATGAACTGACGTTCAACGGCACCAAGTCAACTTCGTCATATTCATGGCTATATCTGTGCATAGAGAATGAATCATCAAAGCCATCAGATAGATGTCTGCACTTTCAACTGGTACCTGCTCAAACCACTTCTCTTTGCCACGAACGCCCAGGAAGCGGTAGCTTTTATTAATGTAGAGTTGCTAAGAAGGCAGCGAATTGAAAAAGAGGCAGCCAGCATGGCATTGGGAACTCATACATTCAAACTGGTTGTTAAAAAAGGATTATATTTAATTGCAAAGGTTCTAAGGGAAAGAAATGCTTCCCAATGAACTCATGACAGGAATCACCTGGTTTCATTCAACAAAGAATTGTCAAGGCCTGCAGCCACCAGTTTCTATGCAGATGCCCTGAAAAAACCTTTACCCTTTAAAATGAAACCCTAACAAAGCCATGAACAATAATGCAAGTGAGTAAGAGCCACAAAAAAATCCATGTTGTTTGAATCTTATTAATAAACTAGCTTGGAGAACCGACAATGTCCGGGTTATTTGAGAAAGGCATTGTTTGGGTTGTGGTAGGTTTTTCAGACATTCACACCTACCTCCAACAGACAGGAGTTCTTTCTCACACCCTAGATTTTCCACAGATATATAAACCCAATTTTCCTAGTTTCCAACAGAACTCACAACCTCTGAGGATGCCTGCCAGAGATGAAGGCTTCTAGAACATGGCCATACAGCCTGAAAAACCTACAACAACCCAGTGATTCCGGTCATGAAAGCCTTCGTCAATACAGCATAGAATTCACTCTCTTTGGCACAAGTGAATTCATAGTTATGATCGATAGTCATAGATAAATGAATTCATAGATATGAGTCCCCTGGTTATGAGGGACTCGCTTGACCAACCAACCAACTCCATGATCCTGTGATGCTGGGGCTCGGTTGTTTAGAATACGAAAACATCTTAGTGATTAATATATTTGGATCGTGAAAAACCGAACCAAAAAATCTGCATAGGCAGTGTCCAGACCTTGATTTTGTCTGCCTGCGGTTCCTCCGCCTCCGTCTCCATCTTCTCTTGCTCAGGTCCATCTGTAAGGCAGAAAACCAAGGCTCAATAAGAAGCAGCAGGCTGCATAGCAATAGCAAAAGTCCATTATCATCATCATCATCATTATCTGTATTTATATACCGCTTTTATTGCTTGCATGCTGGTTGCTCTTGCTTGCATGCTCAGTGTGGAACACATCTCACCACACTAAAACAGTGGATGTGGCTCTTAATGAGACATGCCGCATGATCACAGGGTGTCTGTGCCCTACACCACTGGAGAAATTACACTGCTTAGCCGGTATTGCACCACCTGACATCCGCCGGGAAGTAGCCAATAGTGAAAGGACCAAGGCAGAGACATCTCCAGCTCATCCCCTGTTTGGGTATCAGCCAGCACGTCAACGACTTAAATCAAGAAATAGTTTCTAAGATCTACAGAGACACTCGCTGGAACACCTCAGCAAGCGAGAGTCCAAAAGTGGCAGGCTCAAACCCAGAACCTCAACGAATGGCTGATACCAAATGAGAGACTCCCCCCTGGGCACACAGAGGACTGGGCGACTTGAAAGGCGCTGAACAGACTGCGCTCTGGCACCACAAGATGCAGAGCCAACCTTAAATGGGGCTACAAAGTGGAATCCTCGACATGCGAGTGTGGATAAGAGCAAACCACTGACCACCTGCTGCAATGCAACCTGAGCCCTGCCACATGCACAAGGGAGGACCTTCTTGCAGCAACACCACAGGCACTCCAAGTGGCCAGATACTGGTCAAAGGACATTTAATCAACTACCAAACTCACACATTTTGTATCTCCTCTGTTTGTTTGCTTTGTTCTGTTAGAAATGTAATATAACTGACTGGCTGCCCTCACACGAGAAATAAAAATACCGCTTTTCTCGCCTCGGGGAGACTCAAAGTGGTTTACAGCAAATAATGGCAAAATTCAATGTCTCACATACATATAAACCAAATCACAGATCTAAACAAACATATAACTGAACATTAAAATCAATAAGGTAATTAAATATAAGATAAAACAATTAGACATGAAGACACAAAAATTAAAACCGCCAAATAAAAACATTATAATCATCCGATCCAAACTCATAGACTGGGGCCATTCCAAATGTAGCTTGCACATATTCCATATTTACAGTGTTCCCTCACTTATTGCGGGTGTTATGTTCCAGGACCACCCACAAAAAGTGAAAATCCGCAAAAATCTCAGGAATGGGAACTCTCTCTAAACACGAGATTCATTTGTTTTTCCTACACCACTTATACATATAGCCCATAAGTCATTTTATACTCAATATTTTTAATAATTTTGTGCACAGTGCAAGGTTTGCCTACACTAAACTACCAAAAAGCAAAGATGTCACTGTCTCAGCTACTGATGGAAACATTTGGGGAGGATTCCGGAATGCAAAAAAAGCAATCCTCCTTACCTAATAGTAGCTGTTCAAAGCTTGGCTCATCCTCAAGGAAAGTAAAAATACGGAGGTTTATATCCCAGGCAAGACAAATCTTACTGTAAATATCAGAAACCCATCAATGCTACATTCCTCCTGGTGTAATCCCTCTCCAATAAATAACAACAACAATAATAAAACTTTATTTATACCCCGCTACCATCTCCCCAAGGGACTCGGTGCAACTTACATGAGGCCGAGCCCACAATACAAACAATACAAGCAATAACAGGTACAATACAAAGCAATTAAAAAATAAATCACATACACAAATAGCATAAACATTAAACAAGGTACAGGAAACTATTGGCCACATGGCTTAGGAACACAGAATCATAGACTCCTAAAGTTGGAAGTGATCTTGTGGGCCATCCAGTCCAAACCCATTCTGCCAAGAAGCAGGAAAATCACAATCAAAGCACCCCGACAGATGGCCATCCAGCCTCTGTTTAAAGCCTCCAAAGAAAGAGCTTCCACCACACTCCGGAGCACAGAGTTCCACTGCTGAATAGCTCTCACAGTGAGGAAGTTCTTCCTCATGTTCAGGTGGAATCTCCTTCCTTTCCTGTAGTTTGAAGCCTTTGTTATTATGCATCCTAGTCTCCAGGGCAGCAGAAAAGAAGCCTGCACCCTCCTCCCTAGGACTTCCCCTCACATTTTGATCCATAGCCCTCATCCTGTCTCCTCTCAGCCTTGTCTTCTGCAGGCTCAACATGCCCAGCGCTTTAAGCTGCTCCTCATAGGGCTTCTTCTCCAGACCCTGAATCCTTTGAGTCACCTTCTTCCTCTGGACACATGCCAGCTTAGAGTCAACATCTCCCTTCAGTTGTGATGCCCAGAATTGGACACAATGTGATTCCAGGTGTGTCTGACCAAGGCAGAAGAGAGCATGGGTAGCATATACATCCCTGGATCTAGATACTAGACTCCTATTGATGCAGGCCAAAATCCCATTGGCTTTTTTAGCCGCCGCATGGCATTCCTGGCTTGGGTTTCCCTTCCTCCCCACGAGGACTCCCAAGATCTTTATTACATGTCCTGCTGTCAAGTCAGGCATCATCGTAAAGCATCGTCCCCCATTCTGTCTCTTTGCATTTTCTTTTTTCTGTCTCAGTGGCATATTTTGCATTTGTCCCTCTTGAACTTCATTTTGTCAGTTTTGGCCCATCTCTCTAACACGAATGAAGCCTGTAAGCTGAAGTCCATCACCCAGAACTCAGGTCAAATGTGAAGAGGGCCAATGCGCCGGAGGATATGTTTCTGAAAGGGAAGGCATAGGAATGGCTGGGGATCTCTCCCTGGAAGGACAGCGATGAGAGAGGCTTGTGTGCCAGCCAAAAGCCAGCCAGGACACTTCCCTTCCTTCCTTCTTTCCTTCGGCTCCTATAGCGATGTATAATGTGTTTTTAACTGCTTTTTGATGTTGCTGTGCTAATCCTTTACTATGTAAACCGCCTTGAGTCGCCATTTCGGCTGAGAAGGGCGGTATAGAAGTAAAGCAAATAAATAAATAATAAATAAATAAATCTGAGTACAACAACCAAAGCACTGTTTTCAACTTAAGAAGCTTGTTGTGGGCCTGGCCTCCCTAGAGCATTTCTGACGGTCTTTCGAGTTGGATCGATCGGGGTTAAGAGCCTCTCATTAATACTTTTGCATGATTAAAAGGATGGTGGATTGATCTGGACAGAAAGCTCCCAGTGGATCCAAGGAGCAGAGCAGAGTCATCGTCCCACTGGATTCTGCTTTGGTCAGGCTTTTTCACCCGGAATAATAGCCCTCCGTCCAGTTCTGGGCAAGAATGAGGGGGGCAGGATGGAAGGGGTCCAGAGAAGGAAGAACAAAATGGGCAAACATCTGGAAGCTATGAATCCCGCTGAGGAAAAAGCTTAGAGATCTGGAGATGTTTAGCTTGGAGATGGAAGGTCGAGAGAATGGGATGTGAGAGCTGGGATTCAATATTTAGAAGGAGGTCCCATTGAGGAGGAAGGAGATAGGCTTGTTTTCTGGAGACCAGGACACAACAGGGTGAAGCATTCAAAATGCAGGAAGAGATCCCACCTAAACATTAGGAAGAATCAATGTTTTGTCGAAGGCTTTCACGGCCGGAAGTCTACATAGGGACCACCAAACGCAGCTGCATTGCCCAAACACGAATCAAGGAACATGAAAGGCACTGCAGACTGAGTCAAGCAGAGAAGTCAGCCATAGCAGAGCACACGATGAACCCACCTGGACACAGCAGATTATTTGAGAACACAGAAAAGCTGGACCACTCTCACAACCATCATGTCAGGCTACACAGAGAAGCCATTGAAATCCACAAGCACGTGGACAATTTCAACAGAAAGGAGGAAACCATGAAAATGAACAAAATCTGGCTACTGGTATTAAAAAACTCTTAAATCATATCAGTAAATAAAGGACAACACTTAAAAACTGGGGAATTCCAGGCAATAAACAATCTAGGACAGCGAATCACCTCCCAATAAAGGATTTCCCCAGGCAGTAAGAAGCCTGGGGGAATCCTTTGTTGGAAGGTGATTAGCTAGAAATTAGGGCTATGCTACTCTGCTGCTGGGTACTCATGCCCAGTGTGGAACACATCTCACCACGCTAAAACAGTGGATGTGGCTCTTAATGAGACATACTGCATGATCACGGGGTATCTGCGCCCTACAACACTGGAGAAATTACACTGCTTAGCCGGTATTGCACCACCTGACAACCGCCGGGAAGTAGCAACCAATAGTGAAAGGACCAAGGCAGAGACAACTCCGGCTCATCCCGTTTGGATATCAGCCAGCACGTCAACGACTTAAATCAAGACATAGTTTTCTTAGATCTACAGAGACACTCGCTGGAACACCCCAGCAAGCGAGAGTCCAAAACTGGCAGGCTCAAACCCAGAATCTCAATCAATGGTTGCTACCAAATGGGAGACTCCGCCCTGGGCACACAGAAGACGGGGCGACTTGGAAGGCGCTAAACAGAATGCGCTCTGGCACCACAAGATGCAGAGCCAACCTTAAGAAATGGGGCTACAAAGTGGAATCCATGACATGCGAGTGTGGAGAAGAGCAAACCAGATCACCTAATGCAATGCACCCTGAGCCCCGCTACATGCACCATGGAGGACCTCCTTGCGGCAACACCAGAGGCACTCCAAGTGGCCAGAAACTGGTCAAAGGACATTTAATCAACTACCAAGCTTGCAAACTTTATGTTTTGTTTATTTGTTTGTTAAAAATGCAATACAACTATTTGGTTTGCTCCTGACACGATAAATAATAGCAAGAAGCCACACCCTAAAACTGCTGGGCCATCAAATGCTAATCAAGGTGGCCAATAGCAACATTCATACCTACCTCCAACAGACAAGAGTCCTTTCTCCCACCCAGGACATTCCACAGAGATATAAACCCCACTTTCCTAGATTCCAACAGACCTCACCACCTCTGAGGATGCCTGCCATAGATGCAGGTGAAACGTCAGGAGAGAATGCTTCTGGAACATGATTATACACCCTGGAATCCACGCAAGAACCCATTAGGAAGAATCTCCTGATGGTAAGAGATGATCTGCAGTGGGATATGTTGATTCGGAGTACAGTAGAGTCTCCTTCCCTGGAGGTTTTTAAGCAGAGGCTGAATTGCCATCTGCTTGGAGGGCTTTGATTGTGTCTTCCTGCCTAGCAGAAAGGAATTGGACTGGATAACCCTTGGGTACCTCTCCCAGTCTGTGATTTTATGGGGTGTATAGCAAGCAACACTTATGGATGCCCCCTCGGCCGCTCTCTTCACACCCGGTTCCGGGAAGCCTGGGGCAAGCCATGGGGACTTGCGATTATCCTTCCGGTCCCCGCTTCTGTTGGGATGCCAAAGCCCGGCTCCGGCAATGAGAAGCAGATTAAGCAAATTAAGTGTGTTTATGCACATTTCCTTAATTGCCATAATTTATAGGCCCAGGCCTGAACATCTTGGCACAGAGTAAACAGTCCTAAGTAATTGCCGCTCAACACCTCCACGCGGCTTGTAAAGTAAGTTAATTAGATATATAAAACCCTCGCCGCGATCAATTAAGAGAACGTCTCAAGGCTAAGACGCAAGGCTGGAGGGTGGTTCCGGGAAGGTTCTCTGACTCGGTCCCTGAGTTCTGGCAATGAACGCTCTCTCCTGGGAGGCTGGCAGATGCCCACGGACCTTCTCATGGAAGGCAAGCACCTGGCATCTTTGGGGGCCTTCCATGGAAAAACACATCCCTCTAAGGACCTCGGACCATTCCAGGGCTGCCCTCCCAATCCCTTATCTCCTGGTTTGCAGATGATCTGGTCTGTTGCTCACTCTGCCCTCACTGGGTCTGCCATGTCCTCCTCCTCCTTTTGCTATGTCCTTTATGCTCCTGTAGACCCGTAACATGGCAGGTGGGCAACGGCAGGAGGAACAGGGTGATTTTCCGATCCTCAAGCGAGTTGTGCTCAAAGCCACATCATGTCTCTTTTGATTTTATTTCCAAACCATGTTGTGGGATTTCCATTCATGACTGAAATGAGGCTCTAAGAGGGTTGTGTGGACAAAGCATTTGGTTGCAATTCAAAGAGGACCAGGGATAAAAACTGCAGACAGTTTTTACAAACACAGAAGGTCCACAAGCTTCCATGGAGTGCAAATTGGGACTCAATCATAGAATCATAGAATCAAAGAGTTGGAAGAGACCTCATGGGCCATCCAGTCCAACCCCATTCTGCCAAGAAGCAGGAAAATTGCATTCAAATCACCCCTGACAGATGGCCATCTAGCCTCTGTTTAAAAGCTTCCAAAGAAGGAGCCTCCACCACACTCCAGGCCAGAGAGTTCCACTGCTGAACGGCTCTCACAGTCAGGAAGTTCTTCTTCGTGTTCAGATGGAATCTCCTTTCTTGTAGTTTGAAGCCATGGCTCCATTGCATCCTAGTCTCCAAGGAAGCAGTAAACAAGCTTGCTCCCTCCTCCCTGTGGCTTCCTCTCACATATTTATACATGGCTATCATATCTCCTCTCATCCTTCTCTTCTTCAGGCTAAACATGCCCAGCTCCTTAAGCCGCTCCTCATAGGGCTTGTTCTCCAGACCCTTGATCATTTTAGTCGCCCTCCTCTGGATACATTCCAGCTTGTCAATATCCCTCTGGAATGTGTCCTTGCTCAAAGTCACCCAGGGGTCTCCATGGCCAAGCAAAAGGGATTTGAAGCAGAGTTATAGTCCAAGCATTCAAACCTCTACATCAGGCCTGGGACAAATTTGGACTCTCCGGGTGTTTTGGACTTCAACTCCACCATTCCTAACAGCCTCAGGCCCTTTCCTTTTCCCCCTCAGCCGCTTAAGGAAGGGGCCTGAGGCTGTTAGGAATGGTGGGAGTTGGAGTCCAAAACACCTGGAGGGCCCAAATTTACCCAGGCCTGCTCCATATCCAGTTGGCTCTCTCCGTGTGACTGCTACAGATTAATGTGAAGGCATCACTTGCAAAGAAGCTTCTTCAGGCGTGATGCTGCTTTGCAAAATTTGCTGCACAGAGGCAGGAGCGTGTGCCCAAATGTGCGCTGCTGCGGAGCATTTGTTCCATCCCAAGTGAGCCCAGGCTCCCCCCCCCCCCCAAAAAAAAAAACCCTTTGGCAAAAAGCGGCTTCGGAGGAGCTGGAATGGGAGGCCGGAGTGACCCAGTTCATCCGTGCCAAAACCACTCCCCCGGAGAGCGCCATCTGCGCCTGCCCTAATTTATTCCATTAGTTACAGATCAATATAAATCATATTAACTGGCGCTAACGTGAGTTATAAAAGCCCGCTGTTCCGCTGTGAAGTTTTTCTCTCTCTTCCATTCAGGAATAATCGACACTCCACGGGCCATTGCGATGGCGTCGGTCTGGGAAAGGCTCCGCAGTTGATAAGGGCAGGTAGAGGGGAAACCCCATCCGATCCTCTTCCAAAGCGAAAGGCAAGCGTGTGAAGCTCATTGACTTTGCCGCTCTCCGGACAGGACAGCCCGCCTTTGCCCGCATCAAAAGAGAGAGCTCTCCCTCCAGAGTGATTAAGGACTCCTCTGGGCACCCTCTTCCTCCATAAAACACTGCCTCAGCATAATCAAAACACAGGGGAATTCCAGACAAGAATCAATCAGGGCTAGCTAACACCTCCCAACAAAGGATCCCCCATGGGCAGCAACTGGCCAGCCTTTGAAGCTGCAAGGCCATTAAATGCTAATCATTTAATGTGGCGCAGCTAGTTAGTAGCCAGTTGAATTAAATCACTACTGTCTGAGAGGTCATGAGTCCAAAGCCAGCCTGGGTCAGAGTGAGCTTCCGACCATTAATAGTCTAGCTTGCTGTTGACCTATGCAGCCCGAAAGACAGTTGCATCTATCAAGTAGGAAATTTAGGTACTGCTTTATGCGGGGAGGCTAATTTAACTAATTTACGACGCCATAAAAATCTCCAGCAAGCATGCAAAGAATGATGAGCCTTGAATAGAGCAGAGCCATTAAAGCAATTGCGTTTATCTATATATTGATTCATCATGAAACAATCTGGAGCCCCCGGTGGCGCAGTGGGTTAAAGCCCTGTGCCGGCAGGACTGAAGACCAACAGGTCGCAGGTTCGAATCTGGGGAAAGTCGGATGAGCTCCCTCTATCAGCTCCAGCTCCCCATGCGGGGACATGAGAGAAGCCTCCCACAAGGATGATAAAAACATCAAATCATCCAGGCGTCCCCTGGGCAACGTCCTTGCAGACGGCCAATTCTCTCACACCAGAGGCGACTTGCAACCCCCTGCCAAGAAGCATTCAAATCACCCCTGACAGATGGCCATCCAGCCTCTGTTTAAAAGCTTCCAAAGATGGAGCCTCCACCACACTCCTCGGGGCAGAGAGTTCCACTGCTGAACGGCTCTCACAGTCAGGAAGTTCTTCCTCATGTTCAGATGGAATCTCCTTTCTTGTAGTTTGAAGCCATTGTTCCATTGCGTCCTAGTCTCCAAGGAAGCAGAAAACAAGCTTGCTCCCTCCTCCTCCCTGTGGCTTCCTCTCACATATTTATACATGGCTATCATATCTCCTCTCAGCCTTCTCTTCTTCAGGCTAAACATGCCCAGCTCCCTAAGCCGCTCCTCATAGGGCTTGTTCTCCAGACCCTTGATCATTTGAGTCGCCCTCCTCTGGACACATTCCAGCTTGTCAATATCTCTCTTGAATTGTGGTGCCCAGAATTGGACACAATATTCCAGGTGTGGTCTAACCAAAGCAGAATAGAGCATGGGGAGCATGACTTCCCTGGACCTAGACACTAAGCTCCTATTGATGCAGGCCAAAATCCCATTGGCTTTTTTTGCCGCCACATCACATTCCTGGCTCATGTTTACCTTTCCTGTCCACGAGGACTCCAAGATCTTTTTCACACGTACTGCTCTCGAGCCAGGCATTGTCCCCCATTCTGTATCTTTGCATTTCGTTTTTCCTGCCAAAGTGGAGTATCTTGCATTTGTCCCTGTTGAACTTCATTTTGTTAGTTTTGGCCCATCTCTCTAATCTGTCAAGATCGTTTTGAATCCTGCTCCTGTCCTCTGGAGTATTGGCTCTCCCTCCCAATTTGGTGTCATCTGCAAACTTGATGATCATGTCTTCTAGCCCTTCATCTAAATCATTAATCAAGATCCTGAGCAGGACCGAGCCCAGGACGGAACCCTCCTGATGGCACTCCACTTGTCACTTCTTTCCAGGATGAAGAGGAAGCATTGGTGAGCACCCTCTGGGTTTGTCCATTTAACCAATTACAGATCCACCTCCCCGTAGTTTTGCCTAGCCCACACTGGACTAGTTTGTTTGGCAGAAGGTAGTGGGGGACCTTGATCCATGGCCCTCATCCTGTCTCCTCTCAGCCTTCTCTTCTGCAGGCTCAACATGCCCAGCTCTTGAAGCCGCTCCTCATAGGGCTTATTTTCATTGCTCCTTTATAACTGTAATTTTGCTACTGTTACGAATCATAACGTAAATATGTGATATGCAGGATGTGTTTTCATTGTGTGAGGCTTCCCTCGCCTGCCCCGTGCCCCTGCCTGCGGGAGAGCGATGCAGGCGAGGGAGGCCTCACGCAAGGTGGAGGAGTTGACCTGAAAAGCCTGGCTGTTTCCTTGGCATGGGCTGGCAGCCATTTTGAGGAGGTGGAGAGGGCGGGGCCAACCGAGGTGCCTTCACGACCCCCAAAAATGGCCCAGCGACCCCTCTGGGGGTCACGACCCCCAGGTTGAGAAGCACTGCTTTAAGCCATTGTGATTACACAGCTCCCAGGTGAGTCAAGCTGGGGAATCTGAGCCGAGGCTTCCCCCACCCAATGCCTGCTCCCTTCATCCCACCAGTTGCACCGGATGGGGATCTTGGAGCATGATCCTTCCCAAGGGAAAGAGGACTGTTCCCCAGCAGATGGGCTCCTCCCAAGCTCTGAGAATAGGAGGAAGCCTCAGGTGGTTGGAGCGAACCCCGAGAGAGAGACAGGAGGGAAATGGAAACCCAAGGTGTGAAGGCCTGAGATGAAGTGTCACTGTTCAATATCAGCACACAGCAGGTCTGACGCGTCTTACTAGAGACAGAAACTGACAGCAATGGTGCGGTTGCCATTCACATGCAATGATGGAGGAAGGAGATGGCTTCATCTTTGATTCTGCAGAAATGATTTATCTGGGATTCTGTTTGACTTGCACGCTGCCTTAAAAGCTTATGACAAAGAGTGGGATTGCATGATTTTAATACATCACAAGGTAAGAGCAAGCAGAGGCGGGCGGCTACTGGGAGGGGGGACAGCATAGCCTGTAAACTAGGTGCATCAAACCATTACCAAAGGTAGGAAGAGGGGGTGATTGGTCTACGGCTCAAAGCACGCCAATGTTCAGCTCTAAGCCTGAGCACTCCCCTCTCACCACATTAGGTGTTGTTTTGAGGACGTAGTAAAAGCAGATAATCCAACCCACATACGGCAACACAGTAGTTTGGTCCTAGCAGGAGACCAATTCGAAAGGACAGATTCGCCACGGAGCGCTGTAATTGTATTTCCACACAGCAGTCAACCTCTATTGTGTGAGCAGAAGACAGAAGAAACGATTGCCCTACTTCCTCTGAAGCGGCACTCGCCAAAGCCAGGCTTCTCTCCCACAAGAGCTTTCCCTTGCTTTACACAACCCACCTGTGAGCAGGAACCACCAACCTGACCCTAAATCTACCTTTCCTGGCCTTGCAGATGCCACTCCCTGAGTTACACTCCTGCAGTGTTAAGGCTATTACTCAAAATGGAAGGGAAAGTCTAATACTAACTCAGAGAGAAAATAAATAACTCATACCACAAATGACTGTTGTGAGAATAATTACGTTGTTTACAAGACAGCGTAAAACCGGTGAGGTGCATCTTCTGCATGCTTCTCATACCGCAAAGATCCTCAAGAAATGCATTAAGGGATGCTATCTTTCCCATCATTTTTTTCAAGCCGATGAATACATTCGGTGTAGGAAATCTATATAAATAAAAATGTAATGTTCGTTTGTGGGATTAACCGAACTCAAAAACCACTGGGCAAATTGACACCAAATTTGGACACAAGGCACCTAACAACCCAATGTATGTTCTTCACTCAAAAAATTGATTTTGTCATTTGGGAGTTGTAGTTGCTGGGATTTATAGTTCACCTACAATCAAAGAGCATTCTGAACCCTACCAACGATGGAATTGAACCAAAATGGGCACACCCCATGACCAACAGAAAATACTGGAAGGGTTTGGTGGGCAGTGTCCTTTGGTTTTGGAGCTGTAGTTCACCTACATCCAAGATCACTGTGGACTCAAACAATGATGGAACTGGACCAAACTCTACAAGAATACTCAATATTCCCGAATGTGAACACTGGTGGAGTTTCGGGGAAATAGAATTTTGACATTTGGGGGTTGTAGTTGCTGGGATTTATAGTTCACCTACAATCACAGAGCATTCTCACTACCTCTGAGGACGCTTGTCATAGATGCAGGTGAAACATCAGGAGAGAATGCCTCTAGACCATGACCATACAGCCCAAAAAAACCTACAACAACCCAGTGATTCCGGCCATGAAAGCCTTCGACAATACAAATCACAGAGCATTCTGAACCCCACCAACGACAGAATTGGGCCAAACCTCCCACACAAAACCCCCATGTGGGCCACAGCAACATGTGGTAGGGGACGGCTAGTACAACATAAAAATGCCTATGTCTTGTGCAGAAATGCAATTAATCTTGCTATTTGCATGCATACACACTCACACAAAAGTCAGGAATGCTATGACACGATGAGAATCGCTTATCTGGAATTCCAAATCCGAAAGACTCCAAAACCTAAAAAATTGTGTGGCTGAGACAGTGACACCTTTGCTTTCTGATAGTTCAATGTGCACAAAAATATTTTAAAAATAGGGTGCAAAACAACCTTCAGGCTATGTTTATAAGATGTATGTGTACAAATAGATCTCATGTTTGGACTTGGGTCCCACAGAATCATAAAGCTGGAAGAGACCCCAAGGGCCATCCAGTCTAATCCCCTTCTTTCTGCCAGGCAGGGAGACACAATCAAAGCATTCCTGACAGATGTAGCCATGGCGTGAAAACTCCAGAGAAGGAAGGAGACTCCAGCGGACTCTGAGGCACCGTATTCCACTGCTGCAGAGTTCTTACAGTCAGGAAATAATACCTAATATTTAGATAGAATCCTTTTTTCCTGCACTTTGAACCCATTCTTGCATTGTGTCCTAGTCTCCAGAATATCAGAAAACAAGCTTGCCCCTCCTTGAGGTTTCCAAGATATCTCATTATGTATTTATATGTATGAACAAGAGCTCCAAAATCCAAAAATATCCAAAACTCAAAATGCTTCAAGGATGTGGGATACGGAATATCAACATGCTACACCAGACACGGGCAAACTTGGGCCCTCCATGTGTTTTGGACTTCAACACCCACAACTTTCTAATAACTCTCATATTGTGACAGACAATGGATCTGTTCACCTAACTCTCTGCTCCATGGGAAGGACAGAGATGGTGTATGGAGACTGTCAGTTCTGCTATGGAAAAGCATCATTCTGTACACTTTGGGCATCTTTCTCAAGGGAAGAGGAAGGAGTGCAATTTGGAGCCATGATACGTTTGCAGGGAGTCAGGGTCTGCTGTATGGAAAACAGATCTGGTTCTTGGCATTGTTCTTAGGGAAAGAAGCTTTGGCGTTATGAAAGTTTTGGAACTGTGTGTTGGCAGGCTGCAGGGAAGCAAGGCCTGGCCTAATGGGTTCTTCTCCAAGGAGGGAGAAAAGGATATGGTAATATTTGTATGCATGTACATGCGTGTGAATGTTGAGTCAAAATATAATTCCCCTTTGTTTGCTTGTTAGCCAGTGTAACTGTAAATTGTTTGTGAATCCAATGTAGTTACATAGAATCTCTATGTCCAAATGTTGTTCTGTAAAAGTTCTGACACCCTTTCTCTTACTGGAAAATTGCAGTAAAAAGAACTGATGCTTCATATCACCTCTACCCCTCCGCAACATTTTGAGGGTCCTGCCATTTTGATCTCAGAACTGTTTTAAGTGGCGCGCAGCTTTTTCCTCTGACCAATGTATTAAAATGACTTCCAGGGCAAGCCTATCTGGGCAGAGGCACCTGAGGTCAACCTTTGGGACTCACCGAATTTCTCCGGCTCCTCTGGGGCGGTCCCTGCAATGCAGCTGCTCTCCAGGCCATAGGAGGGATCCACTTTCCCAGAGATCCTGGCCGCCTCCTGGACTTTCTTGACATGGGCCTCCACCAGCTCCAGCGGCACCTCCTCTCGCACCCGGGAAAACTCCTCTGCCAAGGAAGAAAAGGTTGCATGTTGAGTGGCCGAGATTGGCAAAGCCAGGTGAACAACAAAACAAAATCTTAAATATGGTTTTGCCATAATTGGCCCGATTGACGTTGTGCTACGGCTGCTACTGTTTACCGAAAATCTGTTTAGCAACGAAGTGGTGAGTCAGCAGGTGAAGGCAGCTGGCAGCAGGTTAGAAGAGTTAATCTCAGGCATTAAAGGAAGAGGAGAACAAAGGGAGGTGTGGAACGACAGGGTTGGGGGGGAGAGGCAGAGAACCCCCAAATTAATGACCAGAAGCAACGGGGAAGCACTGCGAGAGCAAACATCAAGAGGGAAAGCATAAAAGGGGGATAATTTTAGCGCCGGCATTTGGAGCCGAGCAGGGAAGAAGGCAAGCCGAACGGCTTTGGGGGAAGGATGCTCTGACTGACAAAGACGCCGGAGAGGAAGTTGTCCTCCTCCCGATTAAGTCGTTACAAAAAACGACATCTATTTCTGATCTCCTTCCAACATCGATGTGCACGTTGCCATTGTAGAGGCATTAATAACACAAGGATGGCTTTATTCATCAATCTCCTGTTGAAGGATCTTGGGAAAGGCTTCGTGAAATCCAAACCAGGACCAGGAGCTGACAGAGGAACTTGAAGGATTCATAATAGGGGAACGGGGGCTTTTTGAAGTTATTTGTTGAACGACCATGCTGGCAAATTAACGCTTGGCTCTGGAGGTAGCGCCTGGCTCAGGCAGCGCTTTGCAAACGTTAGCCAATTAAAGAGGAATGACAGAAAGCAAGAGGGAGGAAGGCAGGCTTGGAGTGGTTTCTCCAAAAGGGCCGGAGTGCGGCACCAGGTTTGCTTAAGCCTCCCAAAGAGTGCTCAGCTAATTCCCATCTAGGTCCTTTCCATGATGGAGGGACGGGTGGGTTCCCCCCCAAATCCTCAGCCTAAGCCTTTGCTCCCATCCGTGACATTAAGACCTTCTCAGACAAGATTGCCGGAGGGAAAAGAAGGCAACGATGGCGCACCTAAAGCAGCTTTGGCGGCAGCCGAGGCCACGCGGGGGTCCACCACAGAGGCCAGGAAGGCTACGGTGCTCATCACCGGGTTCCCCGACTGGCTGAAAGGCACCGGCTGGTAGGCCAAGGGCCCCAGGGAGGCGTCCGAGTTCTCCAGGTAGGGGTCCTCGATGGGCAGGCGCAGGAAGTGCAGGATGCACTCGTCCTGGGTGCGGCTGCCAACGTGCTCCGAAACCTTGTTCCAGTCGTCTTTGTACATCTCCAGGGCCTGCAAGACAGAAGGGAAGGTGGCTTTTCACAAAGACACACACACAATGACACATGCAAATGGTTCAACCTGTTCAAAAACTGGTAGCTCTGAAAGAGAGTCTCATGAGAGCAGCAACTGAATGCTTGTCTAGGTCATCAAAAGCAATCTTCAGGCTTGTGCAGCAAGTGTCTGCGGACTAAAAACACCAGTTTCCTCTTTAAAATGCTAATTTAATATATATATTTAAAAAGTATAGAAAAGAATAGCTCATCTACAGAAAGAGAATACAACTCAGGATTCGAGAAATGGTCACAGCCATAGATATTCCAGAAAGAAGAACGGCAGGCCATCAAAACAGAAGCAGCTGGCAAGGAAGCCACAGGTTTTGAAATAACGGCCTCTGACCAAGGCAACGCACATTCTGGGTATACGTGTGACAGCTTGAGTCAACAGTATAGAAGAGAAAAGGGAACCATTCTTCCACAAAGGAAGCCGTCCAACTAATAAGCCAAGACACAGGAGGCATGCATTTTTGGAGTTTGGCTCTTCCCAGGTGTGGCTTTTGCCCAATTCCATTCTTTCCTATGATGCATGTATTTATGTCAAGAGGCAAAAATGTGTGGAAGAGGAGCTGAGAAGATAATGCCATCACCTCTGATTCTGTCCTCCTTCCCTGACGCAATGTCTAAAAAAGCCCATGCAATTCCAGGCTGGATCCATAATATCTGCATCCAGATTTAGTCTATTCTGCTTTGGCTCCTCACCTGGCACCAGGGCTCCTGTTCTGGGCTCTGCAGCTCAAGGAGGACATTGAGAAGCCAGATTTGTGTCCAGAGGACTTTGTGCTTTTCCTGCATGGCAGGGAGTTGGACTTGTATGTGAATCTGTGTCCCGGCATTGAATGTTTGCCGTGTATATGCTGTGCTCTGCCCTGAGTCCCCTTTGGGGTGAGAAAGGCGGAATATAAATGTTTTAAGTAAATAAAGAAATAAACTTGATGGCCCATGTGGTCTCTTCCAACACTTTGGCAGGAAAAACAAAATGCAAAGATACAGAATGGGGGACAATGCCTGGCTCGAGAGCAGTACGTGTGAAAAAGATCTTGGAGTCCTCGTGGACAACAAGTTAAACATGAGCCAACAATGTGATGCGGCGGCAAAAAAAGCCAATGGGATTTTGGCCTGCATCAATAGGAGCATAGTGTCTAGATCTAGGGAAGTAATGCTACCCCTCTTTTCCGCTTTGGTTAGACCACACCTGGAATATTGTGTCCAATTCTGGGCACCACAATTCAAGAGAGATATTGACAAGCTGGAATGTGTCCAGAGGAGGGTGACTAAAATGATCAAGGGTCTGGAGAACAAGCCCTACGAGGAGTGGCTTAAGCTGGGCATGTTTAGCCTGAAGAAGAGAAAGCGGAGAGGAGATATGATAGCCATGTATAAATATGTGAGAGGAAGCCACAGGGAGGAGGGAGCAAGCTTGTTTTCTGCTTCCCTGGATACTAGGACGCAATGGAACAATGGCTTCAAACTACAAGAGAGGAGATTCCATCTGAACATGGAAGAACTTCCTGACTGTGAGAGCCGTTCAGCAGTGGAACTCTCTGCCCTGGAGTGTGGTGGAGACTCCTTCTTTGGAAGCTTTTAAGCAGAGGCTGGATGGCCATCTGTCAGGGGTGATTTGAATGCAATATTCCTGCTTCTTGGCAGAATGGGGTTGGACTGGATGGCCCATGAGGTCTCTTCCAACTCTTTGATTCTATGATTCTATGACTATAATTCTACTAGCTGTACCTGCCACATATTGCTGTGGCCAGCCTTCCCTCCCTCTTTCTTTCTTTCCTTCCTTCCTTCCCTTTTTTCTTTCTTTCTCTCAAGTCCAATCGCATCTGCGAAAGGGGCGGGACCGAGAGCAGGGCCTCTCCAGACGATCTTAAGCGCCTAGATCAGTGGTTCTCAACTTGGGGTCCCAGATGTTTTTGGCCTTCGACTCCCAGAAATCCTAACAGCTGGTAAACTGGTTGGGATTTCTGGGAGTTGTTGGCCAAAAACATCTGGGGACCCCAGGTTGAGAACCACTGGCCTAGATGGTTCATAGGGAGAGATGCATTCGGGCAGGTAAATTGGGCCGGAACCGTTTATGGGTGCAGGTTGGTTGCCCATACTCTTCTGAATCTCTCTTCCACAAATCTGGGGCACCTTTCTCTAAAATCATAGCATCAAATCTGAGACAGCTGTGCTTTGTTTAGGATAAGGAAGGAATGAAGATCTCGCAACCAATCCTAATTAGTTTGGCTGAAGAGCCAGTCAAACTGAAATGCAATGCAGAAAAAGTCAAACTGATGGAGAGTGGAGTTGAAAACTGAAATGCTTCCATCGTCAACATTAGTCAAATGGAAGAAATAAAAGCCAACGCAAGGTAACCGGAGGCGCTTCTTTCTTTGCTGGTTTATAACAGGCGACCTGTCTGGCTGAAGGATCTGTCCCGGCTGGTTTATTCCTCCTCCCAAATCTGGAACGACTGCATTTAAAATCTGTCATCAGGCTCAAGGCCTGCATCCATGAAGAAAGTACAACGAAGCAGCGAGGAACAATCTCTGGCCCTTCTCAGGGGTTCTAATAGCCATGTATTGTTGAAGGGTTTCATGGCCTAGAATCACTGGGTTGTTGTAGGTTTTTTCGGGCTATATTGACCATGTTCTAGAGGCATTCTCTCCTGACGTTTCGCCTGCATCTATGGCAAGCATCCTCTGAGGATGCTTGCCATAGATGCAGGTGAAACGTCAGGAGAGAATGCCTCTAGAACATGGCCATATAGCCCGAAAAAACCTACAACAACCCTATAATAGCCATGCTACATACACAAGAGGATCAGGCACAAACAGAGACCCTTTTTACTGTCCTATCTGGCTGCTCAAAACATAATATGAAAAGGGGGAAAATCAACTGAGGACGGCGTGCTCAACTGCTGCAAGGCTGAAGGGGAATTGGAAAAACAGTCCCTTGTAGACTTGCAGAAATTTCCCTATTAGTGTTGGGACTACAATTATTCTCAGCATAGCTATGCTACAAAGGGGATTCTGGGATTGATAGTCCAAAAAAGCTCAGATCAAACTCAGTAATTTCTTCTCCATGCCATTCCCCCTAAACGAAACACTGCTCTTGTCGCCTCTTTTCAAATAGAGGAGCTCAAGGGCAGCGGATGCCTCCGGGTTGCTAATCAGCCGGGTTTTCGTATCTTCCTGGAAATCACTGCTCTACACCATTCGCCATGCTCTTAACAACAATGATTCCGTAATATACAAGGCTTCCAGCAACTTGTCTTATCAATACGAATGCTTAAACGACCAGACATTGTCTGAGGCGCTAAATACTATTATTCCTTGTGTTATGTTCCTGTGCTGATGCTCAAGGTAGCCAGAGTCCCTTGTCGGCTTATTCCCCATACCACAGTCTCCTTGCAAGGACAGCATTTCCCCTCCTTATCCTGGAAGAGACGATTCAAATTCTCTCCTTGCCTTCTACGCTTCTGTTGTGGGAGGGCTTGGAATGCAAGCCCCTCTCGCCAAGGCACATCAATGCATCCATGTCATGAGCCAAGATTGGGGCATCAAAACAAACCTATCCTGAGTGCCACAAAGACGGTGTGGTCCCAACAAATAACTCATACGCTGTAGACCCAGAACACAGTGGATGCCACGGCTGTAAATGCAAGTATAATCTGACTCCAGCTCAGGAAGAATGAGAAAGGTAGTGAGCAACACAGGCATTGAAACACAATAAAATGAACCTGGCTGTGCCTTAGTGGCTTTTACTTTACTGGGTTGGAGGTTTAGCAGAGCTGGTTAATCACCAGCAATTATAAGATCTAATGTTCAGATGGAATATCCTTTCTTGTTGTTTGAAGCCATTGTTCCGTGTCCTGGGCTCCAGGGAAGCAGAAAACAAGCTTGCTCCTTCATCCCTGTGGATTCCTCTTATACATGGCTCTCATCATGTCTCCTCTCATCCTTCTCTTCTTCAGGCTAAACAAGCCCAGCTCCTTAAGCCGCTCCTCATAGGGCTTGTTCTCCAGACCCTTGATCATTTTAGTCGCCTTCCTCTGGACACATTCCAGCTTGTCAATCTCTCTCTTCAATTGTGGTGCCCAGAATTGGACACAACATCCCAGGTGTGGTCTAACCAAGGCAGAATAGAGCATCTGGAGCATGACTTCCCTGGATCTAGACCCTAGGCTCCTCTTGATGCAGGCCAAAATCCCATTGGCTTTTTTTGCCACCGCATGACATTGTTGGCTCATATTTAACTTGCTGTCCACGAGGACTCCAAGATCTTTTTCACACCTACTGCTCTCAAACCAGGCATCGTCCCCCATTCTGTATCTTTGCATTTCGTTTTTCCTGCCAAAGTCTTATCAGTCTTATACTTCTGTATGCAATGCTTTTGACACAAAATAGATAGATAAATCATCCTCCCAGGTTAAATGAAATATCTTTTGGGGGCCTATTTCCCCTGCTCATTGTGTTCTGTTTGTCCTTCATGCCTTCTTCTTCCTCGCTCTCCCCATACATAGGAGATGCCAGACGGTTCGTCTCTCTTCCCCCAGGTTTCAATTATTATCTCCCTACATCTCCCTCCTGGAAGAAGAGCTGTTTATCATCTGAGAGAAAGGCAAATACGGAACCCCTGCCGGATGTCTTTCCAAAACGGGAGGGTCATTTGCTTGCCCGGCGGGAGACAGGCCGGTCCGCAAAGGAGCTGGACGAGGGCAAACCAAGGCCGTCTCCTCCTGACAGTGAAGGCAATTGGGTTTAGACAGAGAAGCACAGCGCCGGCTTTGCAGCCAAGAAGGAAGCAGACGGAGCTGTCAGAAATAATTGGCTACAGTTTTTCCTCCCAATATTATTTCACTCATTTCCCCCTTCACTGTTACGGCGTTACTACCGTTTTACTCCTTCATCAATTGGTTCTTCCAATGTTACTGTAAGATTGCTTTGAGACTCTCCCCCACCCCCCCACAAAAAAAAAAAGGAATCTGTGGAATAGAAATGTCTTCCTTGAAAAAGTGAACAGCTCACTCAAAACAGTCTGGCAAAGGAAACACGGGGCTGGTTCAAACCGCAGAGTCAGCCAGCACCTCCGCACTTGGATTATAGGCAGATCTTGGAAGGCTTTGGTGTTGAAGCAATAGAAGGGAAATGTGGGCCGCTCGGAGGAAACCGCACAGCTGGTGTTTACTGGTCGTCTGGGCCAGAAGAATGGGAAATGCAGAATGGTTGTAACGCTGCAAATGGGCCTCTGGAAGCCGTAAACTTCCAGAAAGGCAATTCCAAGGCATTGAAAGGCTATTTTTATTTATCGTGTCAGGAGCAAACCAAAAAGTTGTATTGCATTTTTTAACAAACAAACAAAACACAAAGTTTGCAAGCTTGGTAGCTGATTAAATGTCCTTTGACCAGTATCTGGCCACTTGGAGTGCCTCTGGTGTTGCCGCAAGAAGGTCCTCCATTGTGCATGTGGCAGGGCTCAGGTTGCATTGCAGCAGGTGGTCAGTGGTTTGCTCTTCTCCACACTCGCATGTCGTGGATTCCACTTTGTAGCCCCATTTCTTGAGGTTGGCTCTGCATCTTGTGGTGCCAGAGCGCAGTCTGTTCAGCACCTTCCAGGTTGCCCAGTTTTCTGTGTGCCCAGGGGGGAGTCTCTCATTTGGTATCAGCCATTGATTGAGGTTCTGGGTTTGAGCCTGCCACTTTTGGACTCTTGCTTGCTGGGGTGTTCAAGCGAGTATCTCTGTAGATCTTAGAAAACGATTTCTAGATTTAAGTCATTGACGTGCTGGCTGATACCCAAACAGGGGATGAGCTGGAGATGTCACTGCCTTGGTCCTTTCACTACTGGCTGCTACTTCCTGGTGGATGTCAGGTGGCCACTGGCTACTGGCCAGTCCTTTGAGGAGACCCAAGGGTCCATTGTTTGGCCAGGCCCCAATCCTGCACTGGATTTTGAATCAAGATAGAAGAGATGCCAGATAGGAGAGGCCTGTGAGGGCTTTCTTGGTCGTGGTGGTAATAATAATGATAATAATGATAATAATAATAATAATAATACTGGGGGACATGAGAGAAGCCTCCTCGCAGGATTGCAAGACATCCGGGCATCCCCTGGGCAACGTCTTCGTAGACGGCCGATTCTCTCGATCCAGAAGCAACCAGAGACGACTTGCAGCATGCAAACAAGCAAGCAAAACAACCAACGGACCTTTTCAGGATCAACCATGACAATAATCTCAATCAACATCGAAGGCATTTCAGCTGCCAAAGACCAAGCTTGCAAAATTTGTGGGTTTTTTTATCTGTTTGTTTGTTTTGTTCTGTTAGAAATGTAATACAATGTTTTGGTTGCGGATGACATGACAAATAAATAAATAAATAAATAAATAATACTTTATTTGTACCCCACTACCATCTCCGAAGGGACTCGGTGTGGCTTACATGAGGCCGAGCCCACAATACAACAATAAACAATAACAGCAATAATACAAAAACAATACATAAAACTCATAAGCAAAATAAGCAAAAAACATTAACAGTAACACGATGCATAGAGGCTGCAAAGGTATCATTTAACACCCAGAAACCACTAAAGACACATTCTTCAGTCAGATGAACACTGAAAGCACCATTAGACGCCATTGCACCTAGAGAGACTGTAGCCCCTACCATATAACTGAATGCCTGCCCGTCTGATGCCTCTGCAAATCAAGGGGAACAACACACTTCCTTCCTTCCTTCCTTCCTTCCTTCCTTCCTTCCTTCCTTCCTTCCTTCCTTCCTTCCTTCCTTCCTTCCTTCCTTTCTCACTCTACCCTGGTCTTGCTTGATCTGTGGAAGGGATTATACTGAAGCTCAAGTGCTATACACTCAGCTCTTCAAAGTTATGGATTCAAGCACCTGCAGCTTAAAAATTATCCCACCTCCCAAAGATCACTCCAGAAAGCAAATCTTGGTTTTGCCATTTTGTGTCAGGGATGCCGTAGTACTACAACAGTCCCCGTGTTATGAACAAGAGAGGTTCTGTAGGTTTGTTCTTAAGCTGAGTTAGAACAGGGACATTTTAAATATATATATAATTCCAGCCAAATATAGATACAGTTTTGGACAGAACAGAGAAGGGTGAAGACACCTGTGGTCTTGAGTCGCCGATAAGGCTGAGAAATGCGGTACACAAGTATAGTAAATAAATAAATTTTGTTGTCTGAGCCCTTGTTCAGAAGGTTTCACTCCACTTTCTGTCCCTGTGATCATCGGGCTTTGGAAAATGTGGCTTGCTGTTGAAACAAGGATTGGGTTGTTGTAGGTTTTTTGGGCTGTATGGCCATTTTCTAGAAGCATTCTCTCCTGACGTATCGCCTGCATCTATGGCAGGCAGACCTCACTACCTCTGAGGATGCCTGCCATAGATGGAGGCAAAACTTCAGGAGAGGATGCTTCTAGAAGATGGCCATACAGCCCGAAAAACCTACAACAACCCAGTGATTCTGGCCATGAAAGCCTTCGACAATACATTGAAACAAGGATTGGAGTTACAGCTTAAGTGGAGACCCCCCTTTTCCTATGATAATGACTCTTTCAGGAGTGAATCTTCTTTCCGAGGGGAAGATTTCTCTCACTTCCTGTTGTCTCATTCTTAACAGCTCCAATGCTGAAAAGTGCTAACATACCAAGGAAGTGGGTTGTTGTAGGTTTTTTCGGGCTATATGGCCATGGTATAGAGGCATTTTCTCCTGACGTTTCGCCTGCATCTATGGCAAGCAACCTCAGAGGTAGTGAGGTCTGTTGGAACTAAGAAAATGGGTTTATATATCTGTGGAATGATCAGGGTGGGACAAAGG
This sequence comes from Anolis sagrei ordinatus, assembly GCF_025583915.1. Taxonomy (NCBI): domain Eukaryota; kingdom Metazoa; phylum Chordata; class Lepidosauria; order Squamata; family Anolidae; genus Anolis; species Anolis sagrei. The sequence goes on along the minus strand of NW_026847660.1, from coordinate 132,018,651 downwards.
ACTCTTGTCTGCAAAGCTAGGTGTGAATGTTTCAACTTACCACCCTGATTAGCATTTGATGGCCTGGCAGTGCCTGGGGCAATCTTTTGTTGAGAGGTGATTAGATGTGCCTGATTATTTCCTCTCTGTTGTTGTGCTGTTTTAATTTTAGAGTTTTTAAAATACTTTTAGCAAGATTTTGTTCATTTTCATGGTTTCCTCCTTTCTGTTGAAATTGTCCACATGCTTGTGGATTTCAATGGCTTCTCTGTGTAGCCTGACATGGTGGTTGTGAGCGTGGTCCAGCATTTCTGTGTTCTCAAATACTATGCTGTGTCCAGGTTGGTTCATCAGGTGCTCTGCTATGGCTGACTTCTCTGGTTGAAGTAATCTGCAGTGCCTTTCAAGTTCCTTGATGCGTGTGTTGGGCAATGCTGCTGTGTTTGGTGGTCCCTATGGAGACTTGTCCACAGCTGCATGGTATACGGTAGACTCCTGCAGAGGTGAGAGGATCCCTCTTGTCCTTTGCTGAACGGAGCATTTGTTGGATTTTCTTAGTGGGTCTGTAGACAGTTTGTATGTTGTGTTTCTTCATCAGCTTCCCCCTGCGGTCAGTGGTTCCCTTGATGTATGGCAAGAACACTTTTCCTCTGGGTGGATCTTCGTCTTGACTCTCGTAGCTTGTTCTCGGTCTTGCCGCTCTTCTTGGCATTGTTTGTTTTTCAAAGTTTGGTAGTATCAGCTTGGTAATGTAGAACGCTATTTACAGTATTAGAAAAATAACTGTTTTTCCTTTTGTTTTTATGAATGCTCCCATTAGAAAATGGATAAGGATGTGGGTGAACTACACTTCCCATAATTGTGGGTCAATCCTTCCCAAACCCTGCCATTACTCAAAGTTGGCCATGTTGGGTCTGTGTGCCAAGTTTGGTCCAGATCGGATACCAGCTGGGTTCAGTGATCTCTGGTTAAGGGTGAACTACAACTCCCAGATTCCCAAAGCAATCACTCACAAACCCAGCCAGTATTCAGTTCCTCATGTTGGTTCTGTGTGCCAAATTTGGTCCAGATACGTTGTTGGCTGGGTTCAGTGTTCTCTGGATAAGGGTGAACTACAACGTCAATACCCCCAGACCTGGTAATGAGGGTTCTGCATGCCAAATGTGGTCCAGGTCCATTATGGGAGGGGGTCACAGGGTGCAGGGTGAACTACAACTTCCATCCTGTTGAGTCAGTCCCCCAAACCCCTCCAGTCTGTTCAGTTGTATTTACTCATCCGCTTCCCTCTACGCTCAGTGGTTCCCTTGATGTATGGCAAGTACACTTTTCCTCTGGGTGGATCTTTGTCTTGACTCTCGTGGCATACCAAGGAAGGTACTGCCACAGAATCCCTTTATCACCTGCAGCCTTTACCCCAGAAACAGCTCCACTGCAGCCAGTGTTGATATCTTCTCAGAATCGGGGAAAGACGCGTGTGTTTTTGGCTGCCCGCACATCTCAGCAAGTTTTACTGCTGGTTTTAGTGCCATCTGTACAGCTCTGCTGGATTTTATTGATTTTTACAGCTGCTGCTACTGTGCTTTTAATGTGGTGCCTGCATTGTATTTCTCCGTTTATTTGTACACCACACTGATTTCCACTAGAAGGTCGCCTATAAATCCATTAAATAATCTCCCATATACATTTTGGGAGGTCTGGGACCAGAACCCCTCCCTCCCGAGGCCGGAGGGAATACAGAGTCCTCTATAAAACATAGTTTAACAGAGGCATCGCTGGAACCGTACAGCGCCATGACAACATTTATCCCTTTCAGAACCATCTCTGAAGTCTGAAAACACATTTCACAGATAATTCTGCAAAACGTCATAGTCGATAAGCAAGTTTTAAGGCTGCTTTCCAGCTCTTATCAGATCTGGCTTGGCCCCACAGACTGCCATTACTGAGGGTCGCCATTGATCCCCTTTTCTGTGATACTCAAGTGGTATTAAATTGGCAAGGCAACCTATTAGTACATGCAAAGTACCATACATACTCGAGTATAAGCCGACCCAAATATACACCAAGGCACCTAATTTTGCCACAAAAAACTAGGAAAATGTATTGACTCGAGTATAAGGCAAGGGTGGGAAATGCAGCTGCTACTGGTAAATCTATATAAATAAAAATGTAATGTTTGTTTGTGCTACCATCAGAACTCAAAAACCACTGGGGGAATTGACACCAAATTTGGACACAAGACACCTAACAACCCAATGTATGTCCTCCAATCAAAAAAATTGATTTTGTCATTTGGGAATTGTCATTGCTGGTTTATAGTTTATTTATTTATTTATTTATTTATTTACTTCTTTTGTATACCGCATTTATCAGCCTTACGGCGACTCAATGCGGTTTACAGTAAAAAATATAACACACAACAATATATAACAGACATTCACAGACGATACACATATAATCATCAACGCCTCAATAGAATCAGATCCCGTTCTCACAGTCGTTTTACCGTTCCTTGTTCAGTATGCCGTCTTCCTGAGTTAGTTGTAATTGTATGATTAACTGAACGCCTGTTCAAAAAGCCATGTCTTCACCCTCCTCCGAAACGCTAGTAACGAAGGGGCCTGCCTGATGTCCACTGGTAGGGCATTCCATAGCCGAGGGGCCACCACCGAGAAGGCCCTGTCTCTCGTCCCCGCCAGCCTACAATCAAAGAGCATTCTGAACTCCACCAATGATGGAATTGGGCCAAACTTAGCACACAGGGCTCCCATGACCAACAGAACACACTGGAATGGTTTGGTGGACATTGACCTTGAGTTTGGGAGTTGTAGTTCACCTACATCCAGAGAGCACTGTGGACTCAAACAATGACGGATCTGGACCAAACTTGGCACGAATATTCCATATGCCCAAATATGAACACAGATGGAGTTTAAGGGAAATAGACCTTGACATTTGGGAGTTGTAGTTGCTGGGATTTATAGTTCACCTACAATCAAAGAGCATTCTGAACTCCACCAATGATGGAATTCAACCAAACATGACATACAGGACTTCCATGACCAACAGAATACACTGCCCTTCCTTCTGCTGCATACAAGCACTGACTTTTATTATATACATAGATTTGCCTGCCATTCACAGACATCTTAGGAAGAGGGATCAATGCACTCTGAAGCATCTGTACCAGGAAACATGACGCAACCCTGGATCTGTGGGCACTCATCCTTACTATGAATTAACCCGCCTTTCTAAAATCAACCCGGATAGGTGTGTTAGAATGTCAGAAACAGCGACAACTTTTTTAATATTCTCCCTCTTTCGATGTTATTCTTAAAATCTTAATAAAAAACTATTATATATATAAAAAAAAAGAAACAGCGACAACTGCCATTGCAAATGTTTGCAACTTTCTCTCACACCTTCTGGGATTGCAAGAAAGCTGTGAACGTCACCAGAAGCGCACCAGGGTTCACCTTGGCAGGCGCAAGGATTTTTGCAAAATGTGCCAACGCGATTTTATTTGCTCCGTGACTTGTTTTCCACAGCAAACACGGACAGAGCGGGTGCATGACTGAGATCTCCCGACACATACAGAAACATTTGGGATCCCGCAGCTGCAGAAGCAAAAGATGCGACACAAGGAGTGCAATTAGGAAGCTTTCATTCAGCCGCTCTTGGCAGCCATACAAACAAGGGCTCCCCTTCACTCTATTCAATCCAGACACAATCTGCTTTCATTCAAGACTCTGATTTCCCCTCTCTCCCATCTCCCAGCATTCCTCTTACCTCAAGCAGCAGCAGGGTCTCTTGCTCTGTCCATTCTCGCCCAGCGCTGGCACTTTTGCTCTGGAAGAAAAGCAAGGGAAAAACAATTTACTCTGAGGGAGACCACTCTTCCCAAGAGGGACAACTTGTGGATCTTCCCATTCTGATTGAGTAGACGATGTCTTGCGTGGAGCTGTCCATCTTAGAGGTGAAACAGGCAAAATAAACCCAGGGACGAGCCAAGCGTTCTTTTCTAACTACCACTGTACGTGGAGCAGCAAAACTTTTGGGTTCATTCATCCCTGAAGCTGGAAACTTCTTCTTGGAGTCAAGATTGGCTTAGTTAGGTATCCCATCAAAGAATGGCTTAAGAATGTCTAAGCTTAACATAAAACTGTACAAAGGAATAAGAGATCAACCAAGACGATTTCTAAACAAACTCCTCATGTCTAATCACCTCTCAACAAAAGTTTGCTCTAGGCAGTGGTTCTCAACCTGTGGGTCCCCAGATGTTTTGGCCTTCAACTCCCAGAAATCCTAACAGCTGGTAAACTGGCTGGGTTTTCTGGGAGTTGTAGGCCAAAACACCTGGGGACCCACAGGTTGAGAACCACTGGTCTAGTCTGAGGCCCTTATATGCTAATCAAGGTGGTCAGTTGAAACATTCACACCTAGCTCCAGCAGACAAGAGTCCTTTGTCCCACCCTGGTCATTCCACAGATATATAAACCCCTAGTTCCAACAGACCTCACTACCTCTGAGGATGCTTGCCATAGATGCAGGCGAAACATCAGGAGAGAATGCCTCTAGACCAGTGGTTCTCAACCTGGGGTCCCCAGATGTTTTTGGCCTACAACTCCCAGAAATCCCAGCCAGTTTACCAGCTGTTAGGATTTCTGGGAGTTGTAGGCCAAAAACATCTGGGGACCCCAGGTTGAGAACCACTGCTCTAGACCATGGTCATATAGCCCGAAAAAAACTACGACAACCCAGTGATTCCGGCCATGAAAGCCTTCGACAATACATTAAACTCATCATGGTGTGATCCACTTTCAAGAGACCCCATAGACCCAAAGGCAAGTTGCAAGACTGCAAGGCATGAAAGAAAATAACAAATCATAGAATCAAAGAGTTGGAAGAGACCTCCTGGCCCATCCAGTCCAACGTTAGGGTTGCTGGAGGTAGATTCTCAAGTAACTCCATCCAGTCCAACCCCATTCTGCCAAGAAACAGGAATATTGCATTCAAAGCACCCCCTGACAGATGGCCATCCAGCCTCTGTTTAAAAGCTTCCAAAGAAGGAGCCTCCACCACACTCCGGGGCAGAGAGTTCCACTGTTGAACAGCTCTCACATGTTCAGATGGAATCTCCTTTCTTGTAGTTTGAAGCCATTGTTCCCCGTCCTAGTCTCCAGGGAAGCAGAAAACAAGCTTGCTCCCTCCTCCCTGTGGCTTCCTCTCACATATTTATACATGGCTATCATATCCCCTCTCAGCCTTCTCTTCTTCAGGCTAAACATGCCCAGCTCCTTAAGCCGCTCCTCATAGGGCTTGTTCTCCAGACCTTTTATCATTTTAGTCGCTCTGGACACATTCCAGCTTGTCAATATCTCTCTTGAATTGTGGTGCCCAGAATTGGACACAATATTCCAGGTGTGGTCTAACCAAAGCAGAATAGAGCATGGGCAGCATGACTTCCCTAGATCTAGACACTATGCTCCTCTTGATGCAGGCCAAAATCCCATTGGCTTTTTTTTGCCGCCACATCACATTGTTGGCTCATGTTTAACTTGTTGTCCACGAGGACTCCAAGATCTTTTTCACACGTACTGCTCTCGAGCCAGGCTGGGTTGCTGTGAGTTTTCCGGACTGTATGCCATGTTCCAGAAGCATTCTCTCCTGACGTTTCACCCACATCTATGGCAGGCATCCTCAGAGGTTGAGAGGTCTGTTGGAAACTAGACAAGTGGGGTTTATATATCTGTGGAATAATGTCCAGGGTGGGAGAAAGAACACTTATCTGTCTGATACAAGTGTGAATGTTGCAATTGGTCAGCTTAATTAGCATTGAATAGCCATGCAACTTAAAAGCCTGGCTGCTTCCTGCCTGGGGGGAATCCGTTGTTGGGAAGTTTTAGCTGGCCCTGTTTCATTGTTTTATTTACTGTCCTAATTTTAGAGTTTTTAATACTGGTAGTAATACTTGTGTTCATTTTCATGGTTTCCTTCTTCCTGTTGAAATTGTCCACATGCTTCTTGTGGATTTCAATGGCTTCTCTGTGTCGCCTGGCATGGTGGTTGTGAGAGTGGTCCAGCATTTCTGTGTTCTCAAATTATATTTGTGCTATATTATTTGAGATAATACGCTGAGTAATATTATTATTATTATTACCTTAAATTAGGACAGTAAATAAAGAGCAACGCTATGAAAACAGGGGAATTCCAGACATGAAACAATCAGGGCCAGCTAACACCTCCCAACAAAGGATTCTCCCAGGCAGGAATCAGCCAGGTCTTGAAGCTGCAAGGCTTTGCAATGCTAATCAAGGTGATTAATTGTAAAATTCACACTTGCCTCCAACAGACAAGAGTTTTTCTCTCAACGTGGACATTATTCCACAGAAATGTAAACCCCACTTACCTAGTGGGACTTATATATTGGGGGAAGGCTATTTGAATATTTAAAACATGTTTTGAAGTATAACAACAAAAGAAAATCACCAAAGAATGACAATTTATGTGTACATTTTCTACTTCTGATGCAGAAACAGCCTGCTCCCCTCCTAATACACAGTTTCCTGGTGGCTCCTGGAATGGAGAGATTTGAGCCATTTTGCCTCACCTTTGCCAATGTTTTCTTGGAGTAGATGTCTGTACGAAGTCCAAAGTTCTGCAGGTCAGTAGGTTTCTCCTTGTTCTTCTCAGGAAAATTCAACATCTGCTGGGAGGCTGGGATCTATAGAAAGAGATGCGAAACTGATCAGAAGCGGCAGGAAGACATGGAAGCACCAGGTGCAGCGAGGCTAGAGGCTCAGCTTTGCGGAAAAGGCAGGACATAAATAAAGGAATGCCAATGTAACTTTCAAAGCAGGAAAAAGCAATGGAGAAGCCCTTTCTCTAGGAACACATTCTCCCCTCTGTCTACAGTAGGATGGACAATTGCACTATCAGAGAATTTTCATCTATGCTGATGATCGTGCCATCACTGCTCAAGCAGGGAGCTTTGAGTTGGTTGAACAGAAGCTCTCCGAAGCTCTAGGTGTCTGCACCCTACACCACTGGAGAAATTACACTGTTTAGGTGGTATTGCACCACCTGACATCCGCCGGGAAGTAGCAGCCAATAGTGAAAGGACCAAGGCAGAGACATCTCCAGCTCATCCCTTGTTTGGGTATCAGCCAGCATGCCAACGACTTAAATCAAGAAATAGTTTTCTAAGATCTACAGAGACACTCGCTGGAACACCTCAGCAAGCGAGAGTCCAAAAGTGGCAGGCTCAAACCCAGAATCTCAATCGATGGCTGATACCAAATGAGAGACTCCCTCCTGGGCACATAGAAAACTGGGCGACTTGGAAGGTACTGAACAGACTGCGCTCTGGCACCACAAGATGCAGAGCCAACCTTCAGAAATGGGGCCACCAAGTGGAATCCACGACATGTGAGTGTGGAGAAGAGCAAACCACAGACCACCTGCTGCAATGCAACCTGAGCCCTGCCACATGCACCATGGAGTACCGTCTTACTGGTCAAAGGACATTTAATCAACTACTAAGCTTGCAAACTTTGTGTTTTGTTTGTTTGTTAAAAATGCAATACAACTGTTTGGTTTGCTCCTGACACGATAAACAAACCCCCACTTTTCACTACAACTCCTATTAGGTCTGGTCATTATATCAACTGGCAGGGGATAACAGGAATTGTGTTCTGCAAACATCTGGTTGGCCACAGCTGCTCAGGAATTGTTTGAGACTACAAATGCTGAAAGTCTACCGAAACACCTCATCTGACAGACTCAGTCACACGAAGCAGCAAAGGAACAGAATATTAATTCATTTGAGGCAGGGATCCAAGTCACAGGCAACGGATAAACACATTTAGAAGAACTTCAAAGGGCCAAACTAGACGTACCTCTCAAAAGTTGCTTAAAATAAAATAGCCAGCACAATTCTAGGGATCAAAGGTTACATGGGGAAAAAACTCAGAAGAGATGGAGGCAGACTCGCTTCCCATGGCAAGCCATGTCGGAAATAGTAAAAATTAACTCGGAATTTTTAATTACAAAAATGTGAGTCAAGCACTGAAAGGGTTAAATTGATGCAATGACTCAGCAAAAGCTGCAGTTCCATATAAGCAGGAGTGCCTGTAGCTTTGTAGGATTCAGTGTGTTAGTTTGCCTCAGTGTGAGAAATGTCTCAGTCTGTGAGAAGGCTTAAGTGTGAGTTAGGCCTTAGTCTGACCGCATTTCTGTGTACGAATCCACACAATCTCTTTGATCATCTGGAGAGGCCCTACTTGCGCACCCACCTGCATCGCAAGCGCAATTGGTGGGGACGAGAGAAAGGGCCTTCTTGGTGGTGGCCCCTCGACTCTGGAACTCACTCCCTAAGGACATCAGGCATGCCCCAACTCTGACAGTCTTTAGGAGGAGCTTGAAAATATGGTTGTTCCAGTGTGCCTTCCCAGATTAATGAACCCTTAGCATTATGTCCTCCAAAAGCACTTTATACTGATTTAGGACTGCTTGTACGTTTTCCCAACACCCCACCTCTTTTACCTTGTTCATGCCCAGCATTATTTTTAACTTAATTTCATTTGGCCCAGCCATAGTTTTTAAATGTGTTTTGTGCCACTGTTTAATGTTTTCTTATTTTGTGTATGAGATTTATTTTAATTGCTCTGTATTAGTATTTGTATTTTGTTTCGTTTTGTAATTGGTATAGCTTGAATTGATGTGTTGTGGGCTCGACCTCATGTAAGCCGCACCGAGTCCCTTGGGAGACGGTAGCGGGGTATAAATAAAGTATTATTATTATTATTATTATTATTATTATTATTATTATTATAGTCTGTGAAAAGCTTTGGTGAGAGAAGCCCCAGGTTAAATGCCTCGTGTGTAAAGCTGTGTGTAACGCTCGGTGTGACAGGAATCTCTGTGAGAGCAAAGCTAGAAACCGTTTATCTGCATTAGAAAGAAGCCCAGCGTGGAAGCAAAGAAGGAAGTATAAACAACTTTGTTCATGTTATGAAAACTTTGTTGTAAATAGTGCAACCATATTGTTTTACTACAAAGAAAAGCGTTCTATAGAAGAGAGAACATTGGGCTGTGTAGTTTTCAGCATATCACCCTGTCTCTCTATGAGTTCTCACTCACAAATAATTCTGCTCCTTTATCTCACCCTGAGTTTTTTAATCATTTTATGTACATGCGGCCCGCTCACAGTCATTATGTTTGGTTTACGTTTTTTTTTTATATTTTGTTTATTGTAGTCATATGTTCTGTGTTTTACTGTGATGTTTTTTTATTTTATTGTAACTTGCATCTTATTTTATTGTAATTTTTTGTTTGGGCTTGGCCTCATGTAAGCCGCCCCGAGTCCCCATTGGGGAGATGGTGGCGGGGTATAAATAAAGTTTATTATTATTATATTATTATTTTGTTATTTTTATCACTTTGGGCTACTGGTGCTGAGTCACACTGCTGCTAATAAGTTACTCTGCTGTACATTTATGGGGAGGGTCTTTTGCTAATAAGCCCATTTGCCCAACAGGCCATTCCACAGGTGAGGTGCTGTTCCAGAGAAAACCCTGCCATGGCGTCATGCCAACTGAGCCTCATAAGATGATGGGACATGCAGCAGCGCCTCAGTTGACAATCCTAAGTTCTAGGCAGCTTCATATGGGAGGCCTTAACCTTTTTGGATATCCTGTCCCAAAGCTTTGTAGGTTCAAACCAGCAACCTGAACACCGAGGTGGAAGTGCCCAAATCACTCGGGATGGGATGTGCATGGGGTAGTGACACCGGGAGGCCTCTTACCTGAGGTGTGCGCAGATGCAGCGGCATGAGCCCTGAGGGAGTGTCCGCCAAGACGTTGAAGTGTGGGGTGGGAGGGGGGCCCATGGCCATGGGGCGGCTTTCTGGGTCCACCTGGTAATTAATGAGCCCCCATTGCTCCAGAAAGGCATGCACCCTAGGAAGACAGAGGAGGAAAGCCACGTGAAGAGTCAGCCTAACATGCAGGAAGTGTTCATTAATGGCAAGTACACGGCCCTATGGATCTAGAGGGAGTCTTTGGTCCCTCCTGCAATTAAGGTGGCAGTAATGACATTTTGCCCACTCAGTCTAACCGTTAACCTTTCTGACAGAGCGGTACTTATTGATCTACTCACATTTGCATGTTTTTGAACTGATAGGTTGGCAGAATCTAAAAGCATACTGTTTCTAAAATAGAGTCTGAATTCTGTACAGTCCCAGATCTGATCACATGGTGTGCAGCCCCTCCCACATCCAATACACACATATGCAATACAGTGAGCAATCTGAATTATATGCATAACAAAGAACTAGCGGAGGCTTGAAGAAGGTTGCTATTGTCAACAATCTCTGGGCATGAATACTTCAGATTTGTGCTCTCTTTACTTGTCTGAGAGTCCAGCCCTCAGTATTTAAAGCTGGCCCTCAACATTTAAAAATGCACCTTGAAAGCATCTGACCCATTGTAAGCTGAGCCTGACTCATAGTGTACCTTTTGAAAATGGTAGCATGGACAAAGAAGGAACTGCCCCATTCCTTCTTCTTTCTGTGCCCCCCACCCCCAAAATACTCCCATTTGTGATGTTGTGGCATAGCAACAGGAAAGGGAGAGAAGGTGCTTCCTTTACAAGGCCGCAAGCCATACCTCATGACAGCGCAAACATCTCCGGTCAAGTTCCTCCTGCAGGCTGTGCTGGTCAGGTACTCCTGAGGGTTCAGGCGATAGGTATCGATCATGAAATTGCGGTAGGCCAAGTATCTGGAAAGAAAACCCCAAACCGTGAGGAAGACAGCTTCAACACCATGTGTGTTGTTTGAGGAGCACATCTCATCCAGGCAAGGCCTTCTCAGAATGCAACAGACCTCCTCCTCTTCCTCTTCACTCAACATCAATTTATTACTTCCCTTCACCATAAGCACTTGGCCTCCAATGATAGTGACAGGCATGCTGATTTTGCCTGCTTTGGTTCGCCGGAGCATGAAATAGAAGCCAAGTCATACTTTTTGAGCACAAAAGCTGACTCTTCCCTCAGAAAGGGAAACCATCAGAACAACCTGTTCCCTTCGACCTGAACATAGAGTTCCACCAAAGTGGGAAAGAGTTGGAAGTTCATCTCTATGGACCCTCCAGAAAAAGAAACCTAGGCAGGTATCACAAGCTTGCATTGGACTCACAGACCAGCACGGATCCATGAACCACTGCTTCGATCAAGGAGGCCCCCTAAATGTTGTTAGCAAACACATTTTCAATTGGTGCTGTAATGACCACAGCGTTGGCACCAATTGGGGCCCTGCACTTCAAAAGCATCTCTCTTCCTTAGCTATGAGACTTTAAGAAGAGGGTATTCTATAACTGAAAACACGACTGTGGACGAAATCATTAAGTGGGACCACTGTTTCTTGTGTTTTATATCTCATGCAAGAAAATAAATGGTGAACAACATAGAGTTGGAAGAAACCACAGGGGCCATCCAGTCCAACCCCCCAAGCAGGAGTACACAACCCAAACCCTCTCAACCATGTTTTGCTTTACTTTTCCTGGCTTCTGGTCATAACTTCTCATCTTCTGTGTATTCTTGTCCACCTATTTGCACCTCAACTGCTTTATTTCTCCTGCCCTTGCCCTATTGTGGCACAGCTGGCGGGGAGTCAGCTGCATTAAGATCACTACTGACCGAAAGGTCATGAGTTCGAAGCCAGCCCGGGTCGGAGTGAGCTTCCGACCAAAATTGTGTAGCTTGTTGTCGACCTTTGCAGCCCGAAAGACAGTTGCATCTGTCAAGTAGGAAATTTAGGTACCACTTAGTGGGGGGGGGGTGTAATTTAACTGATTTAAAAGGCTGAGCGAAGGAAGAGAGATGCTTTTGAACTGTAGTGCTGGAGGAAAGTTCTGAGAGTGCCTTGGACAGCGAGAAGATCCAACCAGTCCATACTTCAAGAAATAAAGCCTGACTGCTCATTGGAGGGAAGAATAAGAGAGGCCAAGATGAAGTACTTTGGCCACATCATGAGAAGAAAGGAAAGCTTAGAGAAGAGTATGATGCTGGGGAAAATGGAAGGAAAAAGGAAGAGGGGCCGACCAAGGGCAAGATGGATGGATGGTATCCTTGAAGTGATTGGATTGACCTTGAAGGAGCTGGGGGTGGTGATGACCGACAGGGAATTCTGGTGTTGAATTGGTCCATGATGTCACGAAGAGTCAGAAACGACTGAACGAATGAACAACAACAACCAGGCCATAAAAATCTCCAGGAAGTATGCAAAGAATGAGGAAAGTACTTCATCAGTGTCACCAATGGACGGTGAAGCGACAGCTCCCCTGCTGGCTAGAAGATGGAATGTTAAATAGCTTCTGAGTGTCTGTCTATATATGTTGTGTATCTATGGTATTGAATGTTTGCCATGTATATGTACACTGTAATCCGCCCTGAGTCCCCTGCGGGATGAGAAGGGCGGAATAGAAATACTGCAAATAAATAAATAAATAAATATTGTTGTTGCAGTTATGGCTGGCTAACCGTGGAAGGTGGATAAGGGAGGAATGGAAGTGGCCCGTGCAGTCAATGAAAATGCATCCTGCATACTGTTACGTTTCATAACAGTAGCAATGAAAATAATTTTCATGGTTGGGGGTCATCACAACATGAGGAACTGTATTAAGGGGTCAAGGCATTAGGAAAGTTGAGAAACACTGGTTTAGTCCATCCTGATAAAAAGGTGGTCTTCCTTTCAGCTTGTGTACCTGTGCCTTTAAGTTGCCTGTTAACTTGTGGCAACCCTATGGATTTGGTAGGGATTTCTTAGGAAAGCAGATGGGTCGAGGTCAGTCCCTTCCTTTGAAATGCAACCTGTGGCACCCAGGATTCATTGCTGCTCTCCCCTCCACAAAGTTGAGATCTCCTGCCTTTAGGGCAGGTATGGGCCAACTTGGGCCATCCAGGTGTTTTGGACCTCAACTTCTTGAGGTCACACAGTGTTCTGGTGCTTGTTACCTGGAAGGCTGTTAGGAATGGTGGGAGTTGAAGTCCAAAACACCTGGAGGGCCAAGTTGGCCCATGCCTGCTGTAGGGTCCAACATTATTCCTGCCATTTGTGAGCAAACCAATTTCAGAATCTCTGTCAGCCGTTGAAATGTCACTCCTGAGTAACCCCTGTCTTCCTAATCTGCTTTAAAATGACCACCTTAAGTAAAACGAGCAAAATTGGAAAGTTGATCCAGATCTACCTCCCGGTTTCTGGGTCATCTGTGATGCAAGTTTTGGCTCCCAGGTGTTTCACGTTAAGAACAATACATCAAAAGAGCTGCCACCTTTTTCATCCTAGTCCATTCAAGTGAGGAATGGCCGTTTGCTGTGCAGGGAAGGGCTCTTGTCTCACTTCTGGGACCGAAAAGCAAACATCTAGGCCAGAGAAGTGGGTTGTGTGCCCCTCCAGGTGTTGTGGGACTGCAATTCCCAATCTTGTTGCATCCCAATAGCATCTTATGTGCCACACAGTTTCCACTTCTATCTTGAAATGAGTATGTGATCACTGGTACTTGGTTCATTATTTCAAAGTCTGTATTGACTACTATGTCATTGTGTTGCTGAAGGCTTTCGTACCATTGGGACTCAGCCTGTGATTGAACCTGTGCTTGTGTTTCAGTCTCCTGATGTTTCTGTATCCGATGTGGGTAATGAGGAGGAAAATCAGTCTCCTGTTGCTTCTGATGTGGGGGATGCTGGGGCTGACTCTGGGGTGCAAGATGGAGACACTTTGGTCAATAAGTTTCATGCAGACACTGACAGAGAGGCTTTGGTGCAAAGGGCAGATTCTCATGAGAATGTTTCTGACAGGCCTATGGAGAAAGGTTTACTCCCTCCGCCTGTGAGGTCTCCAAATTCTAGTTTGGAAAACAGTCTGACACCTGGTAAAGTTAATGGGGAGTCAGATAAATGGAGTCGGTGGCTGGAGATTAGCCAGAATCAACAAGAGGCCCAATGTTTATGTAGATCCAAAAGTATTCGTCATTTAAGGTCAAAGATGGGGGGGGGGGGGGAACGAAACCAGTTTTTGGGATTTAAGGTTTGCCTTTAGAAAATCTTGTCAGATCAGGCATCGTTTGGAAACCAAGTACAAGCCTCATGGAATTCCTGTTCAAGTGGTCTTGTCTTCATGGATTTTTCTAGCCTTTCAAGTTGACTGGTCTGTTCTTGCTTCTTGTTTGATTCCTGTCTGGATAATCATTGCCTTGGATTGTATCTTCATGCTTTTTGGACATTGCTTTTGATTGCTACATTTGGACACTGTTTTATCTTGCTGCATTTGAATGCCGTATTGCTTTTTTGGAATCCTATCTATCTTTACAAGCATTTATTTCTACTAGCTTTTTTTGCTAAGCTTTAATAAAAAGGATTGTTCCTTCACTCAACATGTGGTGTGTTTATAGTCAGAGGGCCTATTTCCTGTTCTGGAGTGCAACACATACTGGTCTCAGGCAGTATCGAAATGTGTGCTGCTCAGCTATGCGGGATCGGAAGCCAGTCTGCGTTTGCAAGGGGAATCAAGGACTTAATGACTCCCAAACCAAGGAGGGCACACACAGTGTGCTAGCGCGTGTTACCCAAGAAGGAATATTGATAGCTCCCTGCTGCTATCCAGAGCATGTGATGCTTCTCGTTCGATTGGACAGGAACACTTCTTAAAAAGCTCTCTAATACCCAGATGAAGGAATAGGAAGAGTACGAGGATGGCAGACCCTCCTTCCCTTTTGCTCTGCAGTCCCTAAGAAAAAAAGCAAACCAAGCCAAGTTCTCGGAAACATTTGGTGACTCTGAATTTCACAGCAGGATAATCAATGTCTTAAGAAGAATAATTGAGGGAAAACATGATTAGGGAGTGATTCAAAGGAGGATTTCTAAGCAAAGCAATTTGGAAGACACTCTGGGAGCCTCTGAGACCGTAAAGCTTGGAATAAAGACTCTAATAACAAAGAGATAATAAATAAAGCTGATCCCTTCATTTCATGAGGAAGGCCGGGGGTGCAGCTTGCTTTTGGGAGAGAAAATTTTGTGTGGCTTCACCATCTTCCATATTTCAGAAGGACAATTTTGTTGCGCATAGCGTGTTTCAGTCAAGTCCAATGCAGAAAACACAATAACATTGCAAGAGGAAAAAAACCAGAAAAGCTTTACTCTTATCAGCAGAGTTAAAACATAAACTTGCGATGTTGTAAACAAAAACAAACAGTGCAACAAACTTAAATAGTCCTTGTAAGCAATACAGAATAAGTCTTCTTCTTCATCATCCAAATAAGAGAGCAGTAGAAATGGTTGAGCAAAATGCCTGAGCAAAGGCTCCTCAGAGCAAAAGCTGAACTGTATTCTAAAACCCATACAGTTATACCCCACCAGGTGTGGACCAAACTTACTAGCTAACCTACATTAGCAGCTGCATATAATAACCAATAGGATAAGGTTTTCTTTAACACACACACATACTTGATCCTGTTACAACTTACTGTGACAAATTTCACATCCCTGAAAGGAAGCCCTTCAAAACAATGGTCAAATGGCCACGCTTGCTCAACAACAGTGCAACAAACTTAAATAGTCCTTGTAAACAATACAGAATAAGTTTTCTTCTTCATCATCCAAATAAGAGAGCAGTAGAAATGGTTGAGCAAAATGCCTGAGCAAAGGCTCCTCAGAGCAAAAGCTGAACTGCATTCTAAAACCCATACAGTTATACCCGACCAGGTGTGGACCAAACTTACTAGCTGACCTACATTAGCAGCTGCACGTAATAATCAACAGGATAAGGTTTTCTTTAACAGACACATACTTGACCCTGGTACAACTTACTGTAACAAATTTCACATCCCTGAAAGGAAACCCTGGGAAACGATCGCCAAATGGCCCCGCTTGCTCAACAACAGTGCAACAAACTTAAATACTCCTTGTAAGTAATACAGAATAAGTCTTCTTCATCATCATCCAAATAAGAGAGCAGTAGAAATGGTTGAGCAAAATGCCAGAGCAAAGGCTCCTCAGAGCAAAAGCTGAACTGTATTCTAAAACCCATACAGTTATACCCCACCAGGCGTGGACCAAACTTACTAGTTGACCTACATTAGCAGCTGCACATAATAATCAACAGTATAAGGTTTTCTTTAACACACACACACACTTGATCCTGTTACAACATACTGTAATGAATTTCACATCCCTGAAAGGAAACCCTGCAAAACGATGACCAAATGTCAGAAGCGTCAGCTGTTCCAAGGTCCTGTTCCAAAGTGCCTTTGTTTCCCTGAAGAAACAGCACATGATTACGCTTTCGGAAGGGGCGTTCTTAGGTTGGATAAATATACCTGTCCTTTAGCAACTGAGAAGTCAGCCAGAAGACAAGAATACACCCAGCACTACACTACTTCTCACTTCAGTAAATGCAGCCCTTCCCAGGAGGATCAGGGCATTTGCTCCCTAAAATGTTGGCCTAATTGGTGCGTAGACCGGACATGAGTCATCAATCATCAAATTTAAAAAATCAAAGGGAACTGTTCTAGCCATGGATTCGTGTGTTTTTTTCTTATTTCCTCCCTTTAAAAATCTGGAACAGCACAGATTCCTACACTATAGTCACCTGCGAGGACTAACTGGACCAACAGATGTGTTAGTCTAGTTAGTTCTCATCACTGATGACGAGAGCTCTCAGTGGTGCAAAGAGTGCTGGCAGGACTGCTAACTGAAAGGTCGACGGTTCAAATCTGGGGAACAGGGTGAGCTCCTGCCTGTCAGCTCCAGCTTCTCATGCGGGGACATGAGCGAAGCCTCCCACAGGATAGTAAAAATTCCAGGTGTCCCCTGGGCAACATCCGTGCAGACGGCCAATTCTCTCACACTGGAAGCAACTTGCAGTTTCTGAAGTCACTCCTGACATGAAAAAAAAACCCAGAAATGACCACGCAAAAATGGACTATCAACCACTTTTACAGTGATATCATTTATAATATGTATCAGCCACTCTGCAGAGCAGGCTCCAAGAGCACTGTTTACAACAGAAAAAGTAAAAAGAAATCCAGCAATGACGATACAGTTAAGAGTTCAGCATAAAACAGAACAGAGCTGAAAAGATGTGTCTATATCTATTTTGAGGCACTGAATGTTTGCCTTTTTATTTGCAAACCTCCCTGAGTCCGTCTGGGGATAGAAGGCGGTCTAGAAATAAAGATGATGATTATATTAATTCTATTTTAATATTTATATACAGTAGTTTTAAATTGCATTGATTTGAATGTTGTGAGATGCTTCAAGTCCCATCTAAGAGTGGCAAGTGGGGTATAAACAGAAGAGGAGGAGAAGGAAGTAATAGAAAAATAAGTTATTATTGTTCCTGTCCATGTTGGGCTCCTTAGTAGTTGGGCAACCATAGAATCTCTGGAAGGTTCTCCACATGAGCAACACCTGGATAGGAGCCACAAAGGGGAGAAACTCTGGGGTGGTCAAATAGGTGGAGGTCAGCTGCCCCATCTCTCTGGCACATGATTGCGACTATGCGGTTGGCACAAGGCTCCAAGGCCATGGGATTGTTTGAATTGCCTTGGGCACATTCACAGGCCACTGTGCTACCCCACACCTTGGGTTCAGCCAAAGCCCCGCAATGACCACAAAGTCCCATTTGTTTTGGAGGACGAGGAAACCGATGGCTGCAGCCAAAGTCCACCAGAGAGAGAGCCTCCCAAGCGGCCTGGCCATCATTCTCTTGCCAAGAAAGAAGAAAGAATGTGCTCATCATTTTGGTCTCAACCCAAAAGAGCCCCATGATGCCAGACATGGCCGAGATGCTTCCAGGATGACCCCATTCCCAAAGACCAAGGGCCGGGACTCTTTTGCCGATTCGGAGCTACAATGTCCAGGTACAAACACCTCTTTTCAGAGTCCCACCCACCATAAAACCCATTTAATTGAACTGTAAAGTTTGATCTTGGCGACACTCTCCATCCCAGTAATGGGAATGACAAAGCTCTTGAGATATGGCCGGACTGCAACTCCCAGCTTTCCTCACCATTAGCTATATTGCCTAGTTATGCTGGGAGATGCAATCCCAGCATTCTTGAAGGGCCATACAATTCCTTCCTTTTGTTGTTGTTCATTCGTTCAGTCGTTTCCAACTCTTCGTGACCTCATGGACCAGAGCTCCTTGTTGGCCGTCACCACCCCCAGCTCCTTCAAGGTCAATCCAGTCACTTCAAGGATACCAGCCATCCATCTTGCCCTTGGTCGGCCCCTCTTCCTTTTTCCTTCCATTTTCTCCAGCATCATTGTGTTCTCTAAGCTTTCCTGTCTTCTCTGTCCAGTGAGCAGTTGGGCTTTATTTCCTGAAGGATGGACTGGTTGGATCTTCTCGCTGTCCAAGGCACTCTCAGAACTTTCCTCCAACACCACAGCTCAAAAGCATCGATCTTCCTTCGCTCAGCCTTCCCTAAGGTCCAGCTCTCAAATCCGTAGGTGACTATGGGGAATACCATTGCTTTAACTATGTGGATCTCCATTGCCAGTGTGATGTCTCTACTCTTCACTATTTTATCGAGATTGGACATTGCTCTCCTCTCAAGAAGTATCTCCTGATTTCCTGGCTGCAGTCTGCATCTGAAGCAGTCTTTGCACCTAGAAATACAAAGTGTGTCACGGCCTCCACGTTTTCTCCCTCTATTTCCCAGTTGTCAATCATTCTTGTTGCCATAATCTTGATTTTTTTTAAAAAAAATTTTTAAACTGTAACCCAGTTTTTGCACTTTCTTCTTTCACCTTGATTAGAAGGCTCCTCAGCTCCTCCTCGCTTTCGGCCATCAAAGTGGTGCCATCTCCATATCTAATGTTTCTTCCAGCAATTTTCACCCCAGCCTTGCACTCTTGAAAATTCCTTCCTTGCACTCTTGAAAATTAACATGAATGTGATGGAGGCTCCTATCAAAAACAAGTCATGCCAGACTAATCTGATCTCTTTTTTCGATAGAGTTACAAGCTGGGTAGATGCGGGGAATGCCGTGGATGTAACGTACCTGGATTTCAGTAAGGCCTTCGACAAGGTCCCCCATGACCTTCTGGCAAGGAAACTAGTCCAATGTGGGCTAGGCAAAACTACGGTGAGGTGGATCTGGAATTGGTTAAATGGACAAACCCAGAGGGTGCTCACTAATGCTTCCTCTTCATCTTGGAAAGAAGTGACAAGTGGAGTGCCGCAGGGTTCTGTCCTGTTCAACATCTTTATTAATGACTTAGATGAAGGGTTAGAAGGCAGGATCATCAAGTTTGCAGACGACACCAAATGGGGAGGGATAGCCAATACTCCAGAGGACAGGAGCAGGATTCAAAACGATCTTGACAGATTAGAGAGATGATGGGCCAAAACTAACAAAATGAAGTTCAACAGTGACAAATGCAAGATACTCCACTTTGGCAGAAAAAACGAAATGCAAAGATACAGAATGGGGGACAATGCCTGGCTCGAGAGCAGTACGTGTGAAAAAGATCTTGGAGTCCTCGTGGACAACAAGTTAAACATGAGCCAACAATGTGATGTGGCGGCAAAAAAAGCCAATGGGATTTTGGCCTGCATCAATAGGAGTACAGTGTCTAGATCTAGGGAAGTCATGCTCCCCATGCTCTATTCTGCTTTGGTTAGACCACACCTGGAATATTGTGTCCAATTCTGGGCACCACAATTGAAGAGAGATATTGACAAGCTGGAATGTGTCCAGAGGAGGGCAACTGAAATGATCAAGGGTCTGGAGAACAAGCCCTATGAGGAGCGGCTTACGGAGCTGGGCATGTTTAGCCTGAAGAAGAGAAGGCTGAGAGGAGATATGATAGCCATGTATAAATATATGAGAGGAAGCCACAGGGAGGAGGGAGCAGCTTGTTTTCTGCTTCCTTGGAGACTAGGACGCAATGGAACAATGGCTTCAAACTACAAGAGAGGAGATTCCATCTGAACATGAGGAAGAACTTCCTGACTGTGAGAGCCGTTCAGCAGTGGAACTCTCTGCCCCGGAGTGTGGTAGAGGGTCCTTCTTTGGAAGCTTTTAAACAGAGGTTGGATGGCCATCTGTCAGGGGTGCTTTGAATGCAATATTCCTGCTTCTTGGCAGGGGTTGGACTGGATGGCCCACGAGGTCTCTTCCAACTCTATGATTCTATGATTCTATGATTCTTTGGAGGCTTTTAAGCAGTGGCTGGATAGCCATCTGTCGTGTGTGCTTTGAATACGATATTCCTGCTTTTTGGCAGAATGGGGTTGGACTGGATGGCCCACCAGGTCTCTTCCAACTCTAGGATTCTATGAATACAGAATGGGGTGGGTCGCCCAATAATAACAATGATTCGTCACCAGAATACTATTGGGATTTCCTGTTCCACACTCACTGGCGATGATGTAAAAGCTGTTGTTGGTTTCGCACTATTGTCAACCTTTTACAGTCACTAAGATGACAACTGTAAGTGGAATAAGCATGGATTTTTTTTTTTTTTAAAAACTACCTTATTTCAGAACAACGGTCAAAGAGGCCCATTGGCCCATGCTCTGGAATTTCGAGACGACAGCATTTAGGGTCAGAGCATGTATGTGTATGCTGCTTTTACATCTCAATCCATGGCATCCTCATACATTTCATAGTGCCTTCTTAAGCAAGGAGGACTCCAAGGTGGTTTTGCCAATTCCTTCCTCTATAACAGGCATTGGCCAATTTTGGCCCTCTGAGTGTTTTGGACTTCGACTCCCACCATTCCTAACAGTCTCAGGCCCTTTCCTTTTCCCCCTCAGCCCCCTCAGAATTGGCCTATGCCTACCTTAAAAGATGGACAAGCCTTGACCAAAGCCCTCCCTGGCTGTTTACTCTCATGTATCTCCGCTGAAAGGAGCTTTGTGTACTCTTTCCGAAGCCACTGAACCCTGAAATTCTAGCATACGAAGCCCCCCCAGCTATATTTAAAGGGAGAAGAGATAAAACGGAGGCAGCATTCAAAAGGTCTGTCATGCAGCCAAGTGACATCCTGCAAGCCAAGGCTTCGGTTTCGGATGCAGCAGCATTCATGCTCAGTGACATTTTGCTGCACTGATGTTGGCAAGGCCCAATGGGCTGCCTTCCACTGTGCCAGAGATGTCTCACGTTCTTAGAAAAATATAAAAATCAATAAACAACTCCTTGAGGGACCAGACGTGCGATACTGAGCAGCAGGCGTCAACATTACCTACGAAGCAGCCATGTCGGATGTTCTTTCAACATAGAGCAGAAAAGGAAGGCTGGCCTTGCTGCTGGTGAGCCACCAATAATAATAATAATAATAATAATAATAATAATAATAATAACAACAACAACAACAATAACAACAAAAACAGTAGAAGAGAAACACGCACTGGCAGATGATGTGAAAGGCAGTCAAGAACCAACATTGATGGAAGTCAACAGTAGTAAACTGCTTCAAGTGCAAAAGACAAAGAGGGAATACCGTAAAAACACAATCTAGAGCAGAAGGGAAAACTGGCAAAAGAAGGCTCTCCGTGGACAGTTCCTGGGGAAAATTGAGAACCAAATTGACAAAGAAAAAACATGGCTGTGGCTCACAAATGGAACTCTGAAAAAAGAGACAAAGGAGGGCCTGATTCTGGCAGCCCAAGAACAAGCCATTAGAACCAATGCCATCAAAGCCAGATTTGAAAAGTCGACAACAGATCCCAAGTGTAGACTCTGCAAGGAAGCAGATGAAACAATGGATCACATCCTGAGCTGCTGCAAGATCGTGCAGACAGACTACAAGCAGAGGCACAACACCATTGCTCAGATGATTCACTGGAACTTGTGCCACAAAGACCCATCTGCCTGCAATAAAGAACTGGTGGGATCAAGGCAGATCACACCTGCCTTATGTTGCCTTCAATCCTCCTGTTGATCTATGGTCACTCCATGGATTTCACAGGGTTCTTTAGGCAAGTAATATTCAGAGACAGATTTGCAAGTTCCTTCCTCTAAAATATAACCTACAGCACCTGGGATCCATGAGGTCACGAAGACTGGGAAACGACTGAACAAATAAACAACAACAAACCAGGGATTCATTGCTGTCCCCTCATCCAAACACTAGCCAGAGATGAACCTGCCTGGTTCTCAAGATCAGGATGGTCTGGAGTCAAGCTGCTTACAAATAACACCCTCCAAACTTCCATGGTTTGACACACATCATGTTGATGAAGCGAGCGCTGAAACAGCAGCCCATCTGGCTTTATTCCACATCTGGAGGCCAAGCAAGTCTGTCCCAGCATCTGTTTCTCTCCCCTGAGAGCTCCCTACTTCCATAAAATGCAACTTCAGGATTTACAGAGAAAGGCAAATCTTGCCATCTGAGATGAGAGCAGATGTGTCTCCAAATTACAACTCTGTCCAACACACCTTTTGGAGCCTCAAATGCAAGCCTTGTTTCTGGAGGTCTCTGACCTGCCGATTCCGAAAAATGAAACCCATTTCCCCTCATTGGATCGAGTTTTTGAGATACACAACATATGTCATTTACTTCTGCTCATCCACAGGAAACCAGGGTTAGAGAGAATGGGGAATTCTTGTCTATTGACTCATGTAAAACACATATAACGACGTACACCCAAGACCAAACCATTAAAAC
This sequence comes from Anolis sagrei ordinatus, assembly GCF_025583915.1. Classification (NCBI taxonomy): domain Eukaryota; kingdom Metazoa; phylum Chordata; class Lepidosauria; order Squamata; family Anolidae; genus Anolis; species Anolis sagrei. The sequence goes on along the minus strand of NW_026847660.1, from coordinate 131,995,998 downwards.
ACATTGGCAAGTCCAAGCTGGATGGTCCAGCTTGCCCCTCGTTTGCCCTGATTGGGCTCAAACTCTATCACCCGGTGTTTCACTTCCAGCTTTCCAGTTGGATGGACAGCTGCTCATAATGTTAAATCCATACCGGCGTTTTCACCAGCCGCAATTATGCTCCCAAACAGGATTGAAAATTAAAGCGTTTGGGCTAATTACAATCAATCAAAGTGTCAGAGTGGATGTAATAACGGAGACAAGGCAGCAGGCAGTGTGACCTAGCGAGAAGGGCCTCGGGTCAACCAACGGCACTGAAATGGAAGCCACGGCGGGAGAAGAGAGGAGAAGGCGGCACAGGCCTCCTGGATTTGCTCTTACTTACATCTCCGGGGTCTTAGACTTGTTTTTCCCATTGAAGAACTCTGGAAGAGCGCGGCGTTCAATCACGTGGATGCTGTTGAGAAAAACAAGACCAATTTCATTCTAAAGTGCGTACACACAGATATATATATATATATATATATATATATATATATATATAGAGAGAGAGAGAGAGAGAGAGAGAGAGAGAGAGAGAGAGATTTTGATCTTTCAGTTTGACTTCCCCTTCCTTTAATAGACTGAGCAGGAAGCCACAACGCAATGTTCTGGATATAATCCCTTTACCATCAATTGAATTAAGAAATGGATTTTCTATTTCAGAGAGTGATCAAAAGTCTGGTTCATTTTAAAATGGTTAGGATGAAAACAACTGAACAGGAGCACTCTTGTAGGTTTTTTCGGGCTATATGGCCATGTTTTAGAGGCATTCTCTCCTGCCGTTTCGCCTGCATCTATGGCAAGCATCCTCACAGGTAGTGAGGTGACCAAAGATTTTTCTGTTCATTTCTCCTCTTGTCTGTGTGTCTTGTGCGTGGGATGTGGCTAAGATTCACTTGCTGCCCAACAGCCTCCAGACCATCAAGATATCTTGCAAACTCAAGGCAGCTGCAGCTGGTTCAACCAACCCACCGGCAGGGCTGCCTCCCTCCTTTCCTATTGTCTTCCACTTTGGCAGGCCTTATCATGTTTCCCATGTATATCTAAGGCAGGCCTGTACAACCTGTGGCTCTCCAGTTATTTCTGACCTCAACTCCCAGAATTCCTGACCGTTGGACAAGTGGTCTAGGGCTTCTGGGTGTTTGGAGTCACAGGTTGTGTAGGTCTGATCTAAAGTATACCATCATCTGAGTCAACTTGGCTTCTACAGAGAAGTCAGGCTTGATTTTCAATACTTCTTTGTACACAGCACAATGCCTACCTCCCAGGAAAATGAAACAACATCAATTAACAAATTGCCTAAGGGGGAAAAAAACTATGAAACTCATAAGGTCACTGTAAGTTATGGTTGTGTACACAATAACTGGAATTAGCCCAGTGAAATGGCAACGTACACCTCCAGATTCTCTTCTTGCGCAGGAACGTGAAACCTGGAACGCGACACCAGGCTGTCTGAAACACAGCATGTAACATTTAAAAGGCGCACTGTTTTAAGTGAGGGGAAGTGAGTAGACATAGATGTAAAAATGCTTCCTCCTCCTCCTCCTCTTTTCTGGCAGCGAAATGACGCAAGTCTCAGAACAGCAATTATGCCAGCCCAATTTGCATTCCATTTGAGGGTAGCGTCGAGCCGCGCTACAAGCGCCTGAGCATGCTTCGGATACAAAAAGGCTCTCCCCAGACGGCTATTAAGAGGAGCTGTATCCACGGACGTCAGAGAAGAACACTTTGGGCCCAGGAGGAGCACAGGCATAATGGTGTTTGCCTCTTGAAAGCTGCCTCAAGGGACCGAGGCAAGTCCATGGCGCACAGGAGGGAGAAACACTGGCCAAATATCCAGTCTGAAGCTGAGCAAGGATTCGAACCCGGGTCAACACTGTTCCTAGTTCAACACTGACAACCATAACACAATGCTGCCTCCCCAAATAGGAACCAGAATCCTCAAATAGCTAGGATACTATCTACTGGGAAACAAATAAATAAAAGGGACCGAGGACCCAAGCTCCGAGTTCTGCCTTAAACCAAACATAGTTATACACTTTTCCATCTTCATCGCTATGATACTTCATCTTGTTGATGGGAACCTTCCATCAGAGTGGAAATCATCTATCAGACCAGAAATCATCTATCAGACTGATGTCAAGCTATTTAACCTTAGTAGACAGAAAGCCAAAACCAAGGTCACAACAACATCTATTATAGAACTCGAATATGCTGATGACAATGTTGTCTGTGCACATTCAGAAAAAAACCTGCAAGCCACTCTAAACACTTTGCAGAAGCATACGATAAGCTGGGTCTGTCACTGAGTCCCTCTACAGAGGTGAGAAGATCGGGATAGAAAAGGTCTAAATAAATAAATAAATAGGGCCTAGAGAAAACCGAAGTCCTCTTCCAGCAGTCACCGGCCAATCCCTCTCCAATGCCATAGATACAGCTTAATGGTGTAGCATTAGAAAATATTGTTGTTTGTTGCGGGCCTTGGCCATTGTAAGGCGCATTGAGTCCTTCGGGAGATTTTGCGGGGTATAAATAAAGTCAATAATAATAATAATAATAATAATAATAATAATAATAATAATAAATGTTGACCATTTCCGCTCCCTTAGCAGCCACCTCTCCACAAAAGTCAACATTGACACTGAAATACAACACCGCCTGAGTTCTGCGAGTGCAGCATTTTCCCGAATGAAGTAGAGTGTGTTTGAGGACCAGGACATCCATAGGGAGACCAAGGGGCTTGTTTATAAAGTTATTGTCCTCCCAACCCTGCAATATTGTCCTCCCAGCCTGTGAAAAGTTGACTGTCTACGGACATCACACTCAACTCCTGGAAGGATTCCATCAGTATTGCCTTCGAAAAATCCTGCAAATCTCTTGGGAAGACAGGTGGGGAAATGTCAGCATGCTGGAAAAAGCAAAGACCACCAGCATTGAAGCAATGCTCCTCTGCTATCAACTCTGCTGGACTGAATGCCACATTGTCTGACCACCATCTCCTAAAGCAGTTACGCTACTCCCAACTCAAGGACGGAAAACAGAATGTTGGTGGACAGGAAAAGAGATTTAAAGATAGGCTTAAAGCCAACCTTAAAAACTCTGGCATAGACACCAAGAACTGGGAAGCCCTAGCCCTTGAGTGCTCCAACTGGAGGTCAGCTGTGACCAGCAGTGCTGCAGAATTCGAAGAGGCACGAATGGAGGGCGAAAGGGAGAAACGTGCCAAGAGGAAGGCACGTTGAACCAACCTTGACCGGGGCCGCCTTCCACCTGGAAACCGATGCCCTCACTGCGGGAGAACATGCGGATCAAGAATAGGGCTCCACGGCCACCTACGGACCCGCTGCCACGACACGACACTTGGAGGACCATCATCCTCGGGCTACAAGAGATCGCCTAAGTAATACACTTTAAAGCAGGCATGGGCAAACTGCGGCCTTCCGACGTACCAGTTATAGTCGAACCAGGAGGCATAGCTGGGAATAATGATGTGATTGGTCTGCTCGGTGACGTTGTCTTCTCCTGTGTCGATGGAGCGGCTCTGGTCACCTCTGTTGGGGTCTTCGTCTTCCTGAAAGAGGAAATCAACACAGCCATGGGATAAAGACAGTACCGAAAGGGGAAAGCAATGACCACGGTCACTTAAGCCAGTGATTCTCAACCTGTGGGTCCCCAGATGTTTTGGCCTTCAACTCCCAGAAATCCTAACAGCTGGTAAGCTGGCTGGGATTTCTGGGAGCTATAGGCCAAAATACATGAGGAGGGACCCACAGGTTGAGAACCACTGGCTTAAGCCGTGCAATTTGTACAATGCAGTTTGTGCTACAAGACTGGACCAGTTCTTGAAACCAACTGCTGCTGAAGAAAGAAAGGTAGAATTATTTATTATTTATTTTATTTCAGTCTAGCCATCTCCTGCCATGCGTTGCTGTGGCCCAGTCTGTATATATGTTTTGTGTGTGTGTATATGCGTGTATATGTGTATTTGCATATACAGACAGACAGACAGATAGATAAAAATGTAATGTCTGTTTGTGGTATTAGGAGCATAGTATCTAGATCTAGGGAAGTAATGCTCCCCATGCTCTATTCCGCTTTGGTTAGACCACACCTGGAATATTGTGTCCAATTCTGGGCACCAAAATTCAAGAGAGATATTGACAAGCTGGAATGTGTCCAGAGGAGGGCGACTAAAATGATCAAGGGTCTGGAGAACAAGCCCTATGAGGAGCGGCTTAAGGAGCTGGGCATGTTTAGCCTGAAGAAGAGAAGGCTGAGAGGAGATATGATAGCCATGTGTAAATATGTGAGAGGAAGTCACAGGGAGGAGGGAGCAAGCTTGTTTTCTGCTTCCCTGGAGACTAGGACGCGGAACAATGGCTTCAAACTACAAGAGAGGAGATTCCATCTGAACATGAGGAAGAACTTCCTGACTGTGAGAGCCGTTCAGCAGTGGAACTCTCTGCCCTGGAGGGTGGTGGAGGCTCCTTCTTTGGAAGCTTTTAAACAGAGGCTGGATGGCCATCTGTCAGGGGTGATTTGAATGCAATATTCCTGCTTCTTGGCAGAGGGGTTGGACTGGATGGCCCAGGAGGTCTCTTCCAACTCTAGGATTCTATGATTCTAACATAACTCAAAAACTACTGGATGCGCCCGTACCTCGGGAAGTCTGACTTGGCCACGGTAGTACATGCTCTGGTCACATCCCGCCTTGACTACTGCAACGCTCTCTACGTGGGGCTGCCCTTGAAGACGGCCCGGAAGCTTCAGCTAGTCCAGCGCGCGGCAGCCATGTTACTAACAGGAGCGGGACGCAGGAAGCACACAACGCCCTTGTTGTTCCAGCTCCACTGGCTGCCGATCTGCTACCGGGCCCAATTTAAGGTGCTGGTGTTGGCCTACAAAGCCCTAAACGGTTCCGGCCCAAAATACCTTTCTGACCGCATCTCGGCCTATGAGCCCACGAGGACCTTGAGATCGTCTGGGGAGGCCCTTCTCTCGATCCCGCCTGCCTCACAGGCACGCCTGGCGGGGACGAGGGATAGGGCCTTCTCGGTGGTGGCCCCCCGGCTGTGGAACACCCTCCCTGTAGACATCAGACAGGCGCCCTCCCTTATGACATTCCGCAAGAGACTAAAGACATGGTTATTTGAGAAGGCGTTTGACTAAGTGCTACAACAATTGGCAATGATGACTGGAACGGAATATGGATAACGAGATTGGTTTATGATTCTACGATGAGACGGCGCGGATGATTTAGTGTAATTGTATTGTTGATAGTTATGTTGATATTATTGTTGTGATATATTGTAAACTGTTTTTATATGTTGTACACCGCCGTGAGTCGCCCTAGGGCTGAGAACGGCGGTCAACAAATGCAGTAAATAATAAATAAATAAATAAATAAATAAATGAATGAATTGACACCAAATTTGGACACAACACACCTATCAGGCCAATGAGTGTCCATCACCCCTAAAAACACACAAAAAAACCAGCAGAACAGTCTTAAAACCTCCCAAAATAAACTATATATACATATACACATACACTCATATACATATACAAAAATTGGGTTGCCTGAATGCTACAGTGCAAGGTTTGGTCTCAGCAATGGCCCTACTAGGGGACCGGGGCCTCTCAATTCACAATACTTGGTGAGAAATTTGGAGTTCTTTTCTTATTCATGAAGAAGAGACCTTTACCTTTCCTCCTGTTGCCACCGTTTCTTCATCCTGCTCATCTGAAAGACAAGAATGAAGAGAGAAATAATTGTTGGAACAGTTTAGATGTTTTAATTTTTGGTTTTAACGTAATTGTTTATTTAATTGTATATTGTTTTCATGGCACTGAATTATTGCTGACGTGTAAGACTGCTCTAAGTCCCCCTCAGGGTTGAGAAGACATGACGATTCATAACAGTGGAGAAATTACAGTTAGGGAGTAGCAACAAAAATAATTCTATGGTTGGGGATCACCACAACATGAGGAAATGTATTAAGGGGTCGCAGTATTAAGAAGGTTGAGAACCACTGAGTTAGAGAAACTAAACAGCAAGTGCCAATACTTCTAGGGAAGTCCTGCTCCCCATGCTCTATTCTGCTTTGGTTAGACCACACCTGGAATATTGTGTCCAATTCTGGGCACCACAATTCAAGAGAGATATTGACAAGCTGGAATGTGTCCAGAGGAGGGCGACTAAAATGATCAAGGGTCTGGAGAACAAGCCCTACGAGGAGCGGCTTAAGGAGTTGGGCATGTTTAGCCTGAAGAAGAGAAGGCTGAGAAGAGACATGATAGCCATGTATAAATATGTGAGAGGAAGCCACAGGGAGGAGGAGGGAGCAAGCTTGTTTTCTGCTTCCCTGGAGACTAGGACGCGACACAATAGCTTCAAACTACAAGAAAGGAGATTCCATCTGAACATGAGGAAGAACTTCCTGACTGTGAGAGCTGTTCAGCAGTGGAACTCTCTGCCCCGGAGTGTGGTGGAGGCTCCTTCTTTGGAAGCTTTTAAACAGAGGCTGGATGGCCATCTGTCAGGGGTGATTTGAATGCAATATTCCTGCTTCTGGGCAGAATGGGGTTGGACTGGATGGCCCAGGAGGTCTCTTCCAACTCTTTGATTCTATGATAATTGCGAGGCTCTAATTTATAAATTAATACACAGGTTAAATTTACGCTGGGAGTGAGTTTTGCTTTATGTTCAAAACAACAGATTCCTTTGCATATTTTGTCAGCCAGGTCTGGTTACATAGGCTGTTTTGTAAGACCTAACAGCTTTCTAAAACTAGTGATCACGAGGGCAACAACACACCAGGTGGTTGGAAATACCCTGGAGACATCTTCACCTGCTTCCCTCTTCAGGAGAGCCACCCACCAAGGAATTAGGCTTTGTTTCGACTTCAATTGGGAGGCAACCTTTGACACAGATTGGGGTAGAAAGGCAGGTAAAAATAGCCGCAGGTCCCCAAGACTGAAAAGAGGCCCACGCCATTAAAAACCAAGCAGAAGGGTGTAAAAGGCTTACCAAGGTCTGCAACTGTCCCTCCTTTCACGGGAGTGTTTTCACTATCTTTCTTTGGGTTTACTATAAAAGTGAAGCAGAAGCAGAAGGTCAGGTTGCAGCATTGCACAGCCCTGCCTGTGAAGCTCGAGGCCCTTGCTTTCCCCTCTTCCTTGCAATTGTCATTCTGAGCACGAAGCACACCGTTTCAGTGCTTGGAAATACCACAAAATAAGCAGCGCCCCAAGGCAACCAATTTACTTGGGTTTGATAAACAGAAAATTCCAGACCGTTCTCCCATTTTTCCCTCAATGCCGTGAACCGGGTCAGGACCAGGGGCAGCGGGAGAGGCAGGTTCATTCGGTTCAATTTCTGGAACTCTCAAACCCTTCGAGGCAGACCGCCATTAGTCAAATACACTGAAAAGCAAACTCTTGCCTGGAATGCTGAACAGCTTTCCTATGAGGCCTTCAGGATAGAAATTGCTAAAGATTTTGGAACACACGTGATCCAGGAGCAACATTAAGGGATGGTCTTCCAGGTTAGTGTTGAACCTGAGTTCCCATCAGCCCCAGACCAGCCAATGGTGAGGGAGAACACAAGCCCAACCTCACCTTAATAGGCCAAAAGCTCACCCCATCTGAGATATAAGGAGTGTCAGCTATATTAAAAATTAACTAGGTGTTTCTAATTACAAAATGTGAGTCAAGCACTGAAAGGGTTAAATGAATGCAATGGCTCAGAAAAAGTTGCATTTCAATATAAGCAGGTATGCCTATAGCTTAGTAGCCCTCAGTCTGTGAGAAGGCCTCAGTGGGAGAAAGGCCCCAGTGTGAGGTAGGCCTCAGAATGAGAAGGCCTCAGTGTTAGTTCGCCTTGGTGCGAGAGAGGCCTCAGTGGTAGTTCGCCTCAGTCTGAAAGAGGCTTCAGTCTGAGAGAGGCCTCAGTGTGAGAAAGGGTTCAGTGTTAGGTAGACCTCAGAATGAGAAGGCCTCAGTGATAGTTCACCTCAGTATGAGAGAGGCTTCAGTCTGAGAGAGGCTTCAGTGGTAGTTCACCTCAGTCTGAGAGAGTCCTCAGTCTGAGAAGACCTTAGTGGGAGAAAAGCCTCAGTGTGAGGTAGGCCTCAGTATGAGAAAGCCTGGTGTGAGAAGTTTTGGTGAGAGAATTCCCCAGGTTGAAGACCTTGTGAGAGAATTTCCAGTGTGTGAAGGCTGCTGTGTGTAAAAAGCTCCTGTGTGAAGCTCCTGTGTAAGTTCGGTGTGAGAAGAGGTTCTGTGAGAGCAAAACTGTTTATCTGCATGAGAAACAAGCCCAGCGTGGAATCGAAGAAGGAAGTATAACGAACTTTATTTGTGTTGTGGAAACCTTGTTTTTGGAAATAGTGCAACCATATTACTTTACTACAAAGAAAGGCCTTCTATGGAAGAGATAACATTGATCTGTGTGTTTGTGTTCTTTTATCCGTTTGGGCTACTGGTGTTGTCACATGGCTGCTAATAAGTTACTCTACTGTGCATTTCTGGAGAGGATTTTTTTGATAATAAACCCACTCGACCAACAAGAAGCTCCAGAAAGACCATTTCCTCCCACTCCCCAAAGGCTTTCAAAATTCACGTCAGTACAGAGCTGGAAAGTTAAGAGCAATGACAAGACATTGAGCCACGAAAGGTGCGTCTGGAATGCCGTACCGTTTTTGGGGAGCACCACTTCCTCCATGTTCGGCACAGGGGTGGGGTCCTCCATATCCTTGGTGAGGTCTTCCTGCTCATCATCCTCTCGCTGTCCCCTCCTCTTCCCATAAAGGCCCGCTTGCCTACGGCAGATGAACCACAAACAGCGTCTTTTCCCAGCCATTCTATGCAACAGGGGGCCTCACCATGGCAAGACCGTACCTGGGATGGATCAGGGAGTCCTTCCCTATGGAAGGCTTCCAAGGCAGGGATCTCCCTCACACAGCTCAAGGCAAAATGCAACCTCTGTTGATTTATAACTGAAATGGTTCCCTGTGTTTCACACTTGCAAACACAGGTGGCTTACAGTTAAGGAAGTTAAGGAAAACTGCATACCAATACACACATATACAATACAGTAAGCAAAACAGAATCATATGCAAACTAATTACTAGTGGAGGATTGAAGAAGGTTGCTATTTCCAACATTAAGGACACGGTTCGCATTCATTGTTTATTCAATCAGACCCTGGGCGGAGATTCACCTTGGCCAAATGGATGTGACATCATTTTTACCTTTTCAATAAGGTTATGGTGTGGTTATTTCCAATAAGTTATGGAATTTCCAATATTTCAGGTAAGTTATACGTAAACTGACCTACACCATCATCTTTTTTATTGTTTTGGTGCAACTAAAGATAGCGCTTAATTGCTGTAACAATAAATAATGCAGCCTATTAATTTCAACATACATAATGTAGTCTGGAAAACTTGAATTTAAGCTCATACACAGAAGCAGCTGTAACAACTGCCTTATTAGATAACCTTATTAAGATAATCAAGTTATATCAGGACAGCTTTTGCCAAGGTAGAGAAGAGAATCTGCATATTAATGGCCCCTGCCCGTCAACCGCGTGGCACTCATTAGCTGGGAAGGAAGGGCTGCTCCGTGTTCCCCTCCTCTGGCAGGAGGCACATTCCCCTCCGATGATCAAGGGACTGTGCTCTGCAGGCAGCATTAAAGATGCATGCAACCCACGCGAGGAGATGGCGGCACAGGGGTGGTCGGGCCGGTCAGAGGCGCTGTAAACACAGGCTCTTTGGAGAAACTGCTGGCTCATCTCTGCCCCAGGGATTAGAAAGAGGCATCACCCCCAGCTGTGGGAAGCACACACCACTCACCCCTTCTTCCCAGATTTCTTCCTGGATTCCACTGGAGTGGGAGCAGGCGGAGGCGGGGAAGGGGAGTGCTTCCTTTTCCTGGCCCCAACCGCTGCCTTCCGATCGCGTCGTTCCGGGCTACGGACCGGCTGCTGAGGAAACAAAACCCGTCAGGACCAGTCTCTCGCTCAGGACCAAGATCCAATCTGTGACTTCCAAAGTCTAGCGTAGGCATGGGCAAACTTCAGCCCTCTCTCCAGGTGTTTTGGACTTCCAACTCCCACAATTCCTAACAGTCAGTATGCATAGTTTAGCAGCACTGGGCCAAGTCTCACTCAACTTCTTTCCTCAAAAAGACTGACCACTACCTTGAGGGCCAGGCTAACCGGCTAGCTATAGAAGATCCTGCCAACCAGAAGGTCAGCAGGTCAAGCTCGGGTTGGGGTGAGCTCCAGCCCAGCTTCTGCTCACCTAGCAGTTCAAAAACAATAATGTAAGTAGATAAATAGGTACTGCTTTGGCCAGGAGGTAAAAGCGCCCTGAAAAACTTGCGGGCAAAAATCCAACCAGGAAAAACGGACGACAGGCTCCTCGGCGTGGAAAAATGAAACAACAGCACCTCCCCATGGTTGTGTCGAACACAGGCAGATGGCAGAGATGAAAAGAGGGAAGCCTTGCCTTTGTTTATGTACTGTATGTCTCTGTCAGTTGTATAACAACAGCATTGAACACTTGCCATACATGTACCTCTAATCTGCTCTGAGTCCCCTTGGAGAGACAGAGTGGAATATAAATAAAGTACAAGTAAAGGTTAAGGTTTTCCCTTGACATTAAGTCTAGTCATGTCTAGGGGGTTGTGCTCATCTCCATTTCTGGATCAAAGAGCCGGTGTTATCTGTAGACACCTCCAAGTTCATGTGGCCAGCATGACTACATGGAGCACCGCTACCTTCCCACCAAGGCAGTACCTATTGATCTACTCATATTTGCATGTTTTCAAACTGCTAGGTTGGCAGAAGATGGGGCTAACAGTGGGAGTTCACCCTGCTCGATGGATATGAACTGTCAACCCTTCGGTCAGCAAATTCAGCAGCTCAGTTTTACCCGCAGCTATCCTGAATATGATATAATTGAGGACAGGATAAGCCCTCCACCCCCACCTTGTTCCTAAAATAAGCCAGTATGACATTGTCAAGATTTGGAAGTTACACAGCATTTCTTTAACAGGATCAGTGTTTTAGGTCTAATGACAGGTGTCACTGTAATTGGGGTGTGGTGGGTAGTAGTGAGACAATAGAATATAAGCTGTAGTAGCCCTGTGTTTGAGGAGGGAAGTTAACAATGGATGGTGTGTTGGAGGATTGTAGAGACTTTATATATACTGTATACGGTGGTCCCTCACTACTTGGCGGTTTTCTTTTTGCAGACTCGCTGTTTCACGGTTTATCAATAAATATTATGTAAAATCTTGCAGTTTTGCAAGTTTTTGCATTACTCGGTAAAACAACAATCTCATGTATCGACTAGTTCTCCCACCAAATCAGGCAAATTCACTGCCAGCAAGGGCTGGTTTGATAAATTTTAGAAGCTCTATGACAGGGGTCCTCAAACTAAGGCCAGGGGGTTCAGCCAGGATCGACAACAAACTCAATGTTTACGTCGCTCCGAAAGGCTTCGTCAGATAAGAGACAAGAGTGGGGGAAAACGAAACCAATTTTTGGGCTTTGGGATATAAAGTTTGCTTCAAGGGAAAGCCTGTTAGATCAGGCATCATTGGGAAATCATGTTCATGTGCCTTGGAAATCCTGTTCAAGGGGCCTTGTTCTTATAGAGATTTTTAGCATTTTGCTGTGGCCTAGCACCTTCTGGATTATCTTTGCAACCTGTTGATTCCTGTCTGAATAAATACTGCCTTGGATTGTTTTTATATCTTTTGTGGACATTGCTTTGAATTACTGCATTTTACTGATCTTTTACATTTTGAAATTTGCCTATTTTTACAAGCATTTCTTTCTACTGGCTATTTTACTCAGCTTCAGTAAAAAGGATTGGTTTTTCACTCAATCTGTGGTGTGTTTTAAAGTCAGAGGGGATCGTTTCTGTTCTGGAGTGCAACAAGGCTGAGATGCTGAAACTGGAAGTCAAGTAATTCAGTGCCACTGAATTATATTTGCAGTTTCATGTAACCGCAGACTGCCCAGAAACATAATCCCTGCACAGAGAAATCTTGATGCACACTGTTGTGTTATTATACTATAAACGGCCAGGCAGCTTGATCTGCTTAAGATATTTCACTGATCTCACTACTATCAGATTTTGACAAGTTTATGTACAGCAATATTATTTCTCCTCCACTTTTTTTATCCTTCTGATTCCACCAAACTGGGACTGAAGGTGGATTATAAAAAATTAAATACAGATAAAAGTCTTTACATTTTATAATTACGGGCCTTGTATTACATTTCTAAGAAGTTAATTACACAGTATGATTGTCTTTTAATTCCCCAGTAAAATGTAAGCTTCTTTTTTCACATTCCGCATTCTCATGGACTCCAAAGGGCAACTCAGGCCACAATCTGTTCTTAGGGGGAAAATTGCCTCCAACCTGGATATACTATAATACTAAAACAGAAAGCGTCCATAAATCTTGCCTTCAGCAGCGCTCCAAGACAACAAAGCTCAGACACTTGAATCAACACACTGAGCATCAGGGGATTCTAGAGATGTCCATCTAGTGATTATTTTGCTTTTAAAAAAGAAAGATTTACGTTCTGGTTTGCTGAGAGTTTACTTGGCTGTGTGACCATGTTCCAGAAGCATTCTCTCCTGGCGTTTCGCCTGCATCTATGGCAGGCATCCTCAGAGGTTGTGAAGTCTGCTGGAAACGAGGCAAGTGGGGTTTATATATAGTCTGTGGAATGATGTCCAGGGTGGGAGAAAATTTATTTATTTATTTAGTATATATTTTTTATTAGATTTATTGACTCACTCATCAAATGTTAAATTCCAGAGCCAAGTTTTCACCAACTTTCTAAAAGTCAGGAGAGAAGGGGCAGTTCTATTCTCCAGTGGGAGAGAATTCCAGAGCCGAGGGGCCACCACCGAGAAGGCCCTGTCCCTCGTCTCCACCAGATGCGATTGCGAGGGTGGTGGGACCGAGAGCAGGGCCCCTCCAGAAGATCTTAACGACCTTGATGGTTCATAGGGGAGAATCCGTTCGGACAAGTAAACTGGGCCAGAGTCGTTTAGGGATTTATAGGTCAACACCAGCACTTTGAATTGTGCTCGGAAGCTGATTGGCAGCCAGTGGAGCTGGCGCAACAGAGGAGTAGTATGCTCCTTGTATCCCACTCCTGTTAGTAATCTGGCTGCCACTCGTTGGACTAATTGCAGCTTCCGGGCAGTCTTCAGAGGCAACCCCACATAGAGAGCGTTGCAGTAGTCTATACGGGATGTAACCAGAGCTTGGACCACCGTGGCCAAGTCAGACTTCCCAAGAAAAAAAAAAACTCTTGTCTGTTTGAGGCAAGTGTGAATGTTGCAATTGGCCACCTTGACATATAAACCTCATTTGCCTAGTTTCCAACAGACCTCACAACCTCTGAGGGTGCCTGCCATAGATGTGGGTGAAACGTCAGGAGAGAATGCTTCTGGAACATGGCCAGAAAGCCCAGAAAACTCGCAGCAAACCAGTGATTTTGGCCATGAAAGCCTTCAACAACACATGAATGTACTTTCCTTACTTACAAGCAATAAGGACAAAAACTGTACAGTCTTCAGAATCATCTTTAGTCACTAAATGACTAAAGATAGTTGGAAGTTTGACCGGGCTGGACATTTCTCCAGAGGGTCAAAAAGCAAATCCACACCTGTTTTCTTCTACTGAGCCCCCCCCCCCCCCCGCAATTCCTCAAAGATAGAAATGTACTGTGTATTATATTATAGTGGGTTGTGAAGAACAGAAAGAGTGCCTAAGGACCAGAACCTTGAAGAGATAAAAGAGCAAAGCACCCCCTCACTTCCAGCTGATCCCAAAAGGGAATGGATGGACTCAAGTGTCACGTTAACAAAATGGGGTCTGGACTCCACAAGCACAAGCTCGGCTTAAACAGCGCTATCCTGACCTTCCAGAGAAAATTTATGTTAACAGATGCAGATCCTGTGTGAATTTCATGAAGGAGACTGCCGTTTCCTGGAGAATCCAAGTATAATAACAACTTCTGAGCCAAACTAAGCACAAAATTTATGCGATGTAAGAAGGCCGGTCTTACTTCTTCATTTTTCATATAGATCCGCTGGCGAAAGCTCACCGGCTTCTTGTTCTCATCGATCTCGTAATCTTCTTCATTCATCCATTCATTGAAGACATCTGTGTCCAGAATCCATTTGGCATGGACCTGCAGGAGAAAATGCAAGGCTGCTCTGAGAATAACCCCATTCCAGGAAAAAGCTGGGATAGAAATCCAAACAATCAATCATCCTCCAACAATGTTCCCTCTGCACACAACAAGACTGTTGCCACCTCTCTGGATTGTGCCCAGAAGCAGGCCTGGGAAAACTTTCTAACTTGGGGGCCACATCCTAGCACTCCTTGCTAAGAAGACTGGCTGCCCGGCAATGGAAGGAAGGAAGGAAGGAAGGAAGGGAATGATGGAAGGAGAAATAAGGAGAGAAGGGAGAGAGGAAGGAAAGAGAGGAGGAAGGAAAAACAAAAGGGAAGGAAAGAAGGAAGGACAAAAAGGTGGAAGGGTAGGATGGAAGGAAGAAGGAAGGAAGGAAGAAAGAGAAGGAAGAAAGGGAGAGGGTGGGAGGGAATGGAGGGAAGGGAGGAAAGAGAAGAAAGGAAAGACAAAAGGAAAGGAAGGAGAAAGAGGGAGGGAGGGAAGGAGAGACGAAAGAGGGAAGGACGAAAGGAAGGAAGAGAAAGATGGAAGGAGAAATAAGGAGAGAGGGGAGAGAGGGAGGTAAGGAGGAAGGAAAGAGAGAAGGAAGGAAAGACAAAAGTGAAAAAAAGAGGGAAGGACAAAAGGGTGGAAGGGAAGGATGGAAGGGAAGAAGGAAGGAAGGAAAAAAAGAGAAGGAAGAAAGGGAGGGAGGGAGAGAGAAGGATGGAAGGAAGGACCAAAGGGTGGAAGAGAACGGAGGGAAGGAAGGTAAGGATGAAAGAGAAGAAAGGAAAGACAAAAGGAAAGGAAGGAAGGAGAAAGAGGGAGAGAGGGAAGGAGAGAGGAAAGAGGGAAGGACGAAAGGAAAGAAGGGAAAGATGAAGGGGAAATAGAGAGGGGAGAGAGGGAGGTAAGGAGGAAGGAAAGAGAGAAAGAAAGAAGACAAAAGGGAAGGAAAGAAGGAAAGACAAAAGGGTGGAAGGGAAGGATGGAAGGAAGGGAAGGAGGAAGGAAAAAAGAGAAGGAAGAAAAGAGAAGGGAGGAGGGAGAGAAGGAGGAGGAAGGACGAAAGGGTGGAAGGGAATGGAAGGGAGGGAGGAGGGAAAGAGAAGAAGGAAGAAAGACAAAAGGGAAGGAGGAAGGAAGGAAAGGGGAGAGAGGGAAGAGAGAGGGAAAGGGAGGAAGGAAAGAGGAAAGTAAGGAGAAAGGAAAGAGAGAAGACAAAAGGGAAGGAAGGACGAAAGGTAGGAAGGGAAGGATGGAAGGAAGGGAAGGATGAAAGGGGAAGGAAGAGGGAAGGAAGGGAGGAAGGAAGAGAAGAAAGGAAAGACAAAAGAAGGAAGGGAAGGAAGAGAAAAGAGGGAGAGAGGGAAGGAGAGAAAGGAGGGAGGAGGGAAGGAGGAAAGGGAGTAAGGGAAAGGTGGAAAGAGAAAGAGGAAGGGAAGGAGAAAGGAAAGAGAGAAGACAAAAGGGAAGGAAGGGCGAAAGGGTGGAAGGGAAGGATGGAAGGAAGGGAATGTACAATCCCTGAGAAGGATGGCTGTCTCAGAACCATAGGCCCACAATTCAGAGTGAGGAAGCAAGAGAAATGGCCAAAGGATCATTTACCCCAAATAGAGAGAAAAGTGAGAGGAAGAAGGGGACTAGTTGACTATATATTGACTATATATTGTCGAAGGCTTTCATGGCCGGAATCACTGGGTTGCTGTGACTTTTCTGGGCTCTATGGCCATGTTCCAGAAGCATCATCTCCCAACAAAGGACTCCCCTGGCAGTAAGCAACCAGACCTTGAAGCTGCAAGGCCATTAAATGCTAATCAAGGTGGCCAATTGCAACATTCACACTTGCTTCAAAGAGTTCTTTCTCCCACACTGGACATTCCACAGAAATATAAACCCCACTTGTCTAGTCTCCAACCTCTGAGGGGGCCTGCCATAGATGTGGGTGAAACGTCAGGAGAGAATGCTTCTGGAACATGACCATACAGCCTGGAAAACTCACAGCAACCCATTGAGCATATAGCCAGAAAATGCCTACGATCAAGAGGTTTATGTACATGATGATAATGCTGGTCCCCTCAGATCTCCAGGTGAAAGAATCCAGAATCATTGGGAGTCTGATTCTATATGGGACAACTGCTTATGCTTCCATGATTTAGACAGAGACAGGATACCATTTTACAAGGGGGTGGATAAGCAAAGAGGAGTGGGAGCTGCATCTGCTTTGTCTATAAGCTACTTTACATTCTTCTTCTTTTTTTAATGTTTACGTTTTAAAGGGTTAAGAGCCTTCCCCTTCCTTTTCATCACGCAATACTATCTCCTTGCTGGTGGGAGGCAAAGGCACTAATGGATCCAGGAAGAACGTTCCCGTGTTGTCACGCAAATAAATAGAGCAATTATATCTGAGAAAGAGACGCTTCTGCTGGAACCGTCCCTTTCTCCTCGCGGGATGAATGAGATCGACCTCGAAGCACAGCGCTGCACACGGGACTGATGAAGGCGGCTGCCAGAGTTTGTTCCCCTTTGGTGTTCAACAAACCCCAGGAAATGATGACTCCAGTCATCATTAATACCTGTCCCGGGCCTTTTTATGGAAGGGACCTGCTCCTTGTGTCTACCAAGCAGGTTCTCTCAAAGGATCAGGCTTCTAAAAGGAATCTCCAGCCTTAAAAGAGCAAGCCTCTTGCAGCGTGTCATATGACGCAAGGAGAGATGCTTAATAAATGTATTATTATTATTATTATTATTATTATTATTATTATTATTATTATCATCACCATCTTAGGAAAACCTCCCCTGCCTTGCTTTGGTGGAGTTCAGGTGTGGGCAAAATTTGGCCCTCCCTCCGGGTGTTTTGGACTTCAACTCCCACAATTCCTAACAGCCTACCGGCTGTTGAAGTTGAAGTCCAAACACCTGGAGGGAGGGTCCACAGGGTTTTGTGGGTCTTCAAGTGCTGGCCACCCGGAGGGTCGATGTTTGCCCATGCCTGGTCTACTTCAACAAGGTGAGGTGCTTAACTCTGCTGATATGTGTTTCCACTGCCCTCTCAATAATAATAAGCCGTTCAGCAGTGGAACTCTACCCTGGAGTGTGGTGGAGGCTCCTTCTTTGGAAGCTTTTAAACAGAGGCCTGGTGGCCATCTGTCAGGGGTGATTTGAATGCAATATTCCTGCTTCTTGGCAGAATGGGGTTGGACTGGATGGCCCAGGGGGTCTCTTCCAACTCTTTGATTCTAGCATTCTATGTATAATAATAATAATAATAATAATAATAATAATAATAATAATAATAATGTAAAGGTAAAGGTTTTCCCCTGACATTAAGTCCAGTTGTGTCCGACTCTGGTGGTTGGTGCTCATCTCCATTTCTAAGCTGAAGAGCCAGCGTTGTCCATAGACAAGGTCATGTCGCCGGCATGACTTCATGGAGTGCCGTTACCTTCCCACCGGAGCGATACCTATTGACCTACTCACATTTGAATGTTTTGGAACTGCTAGGTTGTCAGAAGCTGGGGCTGACAGCAGAAGCTCACGCGACTCCCCAGATTCGAACCTGCGACCATTCGGTCAACAAGCTCAATGGTTTAACCCAATGCGCCACTGGGGGTTGCAATATAATAATAATAATAATAATAATAATAATAATAATAATAATTTATTTGTTTTCCGCACTATCTCGCTGAGGAGACTCAGGGAGGATTTCAGCACACACAAACACAAAGACAAATGTATTGTCAAAGGCTTTCATGACCGGAATCACTGGGTTGTTGGGTTTTTTTGGGCTATATGGCCATGGTCTAGAGGCATTGTCTCCTGACATTTCGCCTGCATCTATAGCAAGCATCCTCGGAGGTAGTGAGGAGAGGATGCTTGCCATAGATGCAGGCGAAACGTCAGGAGAGAATGCCTCTAGACCATGGCCATATAGCGCGAAAAAACCTACAACAACCCACAAAGGCAAACATTCAATCTCTAGAAACAATAATACATAGACAAGGGTAAAGGTTTCTCCTTCCGGCTCTGAGGGGTCGTGCTTATCTCCATTTCTAAGCCGAAGAGCCGGCGTTATACATAGACACCTTCTAGGTCATGTGGCTGGCATGACTGTATGGAGCGCCCTTTACTTTTCTGTCAAGTTAGTACCTATTCATCTACTCACATTGGCATGTTTTTGAACTGCTAGGTTGGCAGAAGCTGGCCCTAACAGCAGGAGCTCACCCTGTCCCACGGATTCGAACCACCAACCTTCCAGTCAGCAAGTTCAGCAGCTCCACCGTGGTCTCAAGCAAGATAGTCAATCTTCCCAACCCTGAGGCAGCCCTATCATGGGGTTTTCCTGGTAGGCATCCTTGGGAAGGGGTTTCCCATGGCCCTCCTCTGAGGCTGAGAGAGTGCCACCTGGTTAAGGGAATCCAATCTCAGTCTCCATGGCTGAGAGGAGAGTTGAACCCTGGGAGATTATTACACTCTACTTGTTAAAGAGTTGCTATCCCTGGTGTCGCAGTGGGTTAAAGCACTGAGCTGCTGAACATGTTGACCGAAAGGTCGCTGGTTCGAATCGGGGAGCGGCGTGAGCTCCCACTGTCAGCCCCAGTTTCTGCCAACCTAGCAGCTTGAAAACATGCAAATGTGAGTAGATCAATAGGTACCGCTCCACTGGGAAGGTAACAGCGGTTCATACCAGTGGCCACATGACCTTGGAGGTGTCTATGGACAATGCCAGCTCCTCGGCTTAGAAATGGAGATAAGCACCAGCCCTCAGAGTCGGACACGACTGGACTTAATGTCAGGAGAAAACCTTTACGTATCTTACCTATCCCACTTTAAATTCTATGGCTGTCTCCCGTAAAATTCTGGGATTTCCAGTTTAGGGAGATGTCTTTCAGTTGCCTCAGTAAACTACAAATTCCAGAACTCTACAGGGGACAGCCACAGCATGTAAAGTGGGATAGCCAGTGGAGTGTGAGAATGGTCTTCGGGAATTCTAGATGTGCATAATTTGGACTAGTTTATGGCATCAAACAAACAAATAAACAAATGAATATGACTGTTTGCTCCTCTCTATTGCTGGAATAATGATGCCTCATAGGTCTGGTTTTGGCAAGGGAAGTGCATGGCAGGAGGATGGACTAGATAGCCCTTATGGTCTCTTCCAACTCTATTTATTATTCTCTGATTCCAAGTGCTTTCTTTCTGCAAAGGCTTCCTCCCGCCCCTGATTTCTCTTTTGCCTGCGTGAAACATCCCCCAGGAGAAGAATGCGCTGAAATAATCATCGCTTCCAAAGAATTCGAAGGAAACCACCCACTCACCTTCCAGGGCTTTTCTGGAATGGGAGGATCTTCGATGTCCGCCTCCACATCAGTAGCGTGAACCCAAGTGTCGTAGCTGAGAGGAAAAAGCAAAAAGGGAAGGTGAAAACCGATCCCTCAGGCGGTTCCACCAGAATGGCAGAGGTGTCTTAGAAAAGCCTGCATTATGCTCACTGCAACCGTTTTCAAAAATAAGCATTTCCATTCAGAAAAGATCACACAACATCCCAAGGCTGGGATTTACACAAGTTTTGGGAAATGCCTAATTAAGCATTCCAGGAATTTGCAAAACCATTGAATGACTATATCAGGTGACATCAAAATTTGGGTCAGAGCATCGAAATCAGTGCCACGAAGGAGCAGATTTGGGGGCAAGATTGCTTACTACTATCTTCAAAAGGGATTTCTCAAATAGGAGCAGGAGCACTGCTTTGTATGTTATAATTTTAGTTATGTTTTCACAACACTTGCTATACCATGCATGGGCAAGCTTGGGCCCTCCCTCCAGGTGTTTTGGACTTCAACTCCCACAATTCCTAACAGCCGGTCGGCTGTTAGGAATTGTGGGAGTTGGAGTCCAAAACACCTGGAAGGAGAGCCCAAGTTGACCCATGGCTGGTGTAGAAAGTGTTGTGAAAATATAACCAAAATAATAACATAAATGTCGAAGGCTTTCATGGCTGGAATCACTGGGTTGTTGTAGGTTTTTTCAGGCTACATGGCCATGTTCTAGAGGCATTTCTCCTGACATTTTGCCTGCATCTATGGCAAGCATCCTCAGAGGTAGTGAGGTCTGTTGGAACTACCCTTTGGACAACATGAAGGCGTTCCTATGGCCCCAAGCCTCTCTCTCGCCTCCCAGCAATCCTGACACTCCTTCGCACTTTCAGTTCCAAGCGATCAGCCCTATCTAACTCACCGGCCCCATCAAGGTCAAATCCCTCGTTAGCTGGTTAAGAACTATCCTCCCTTCCTGCATCCTCCCTTCCTTCACCAGACACCTGGCTCTCACTATCAGTAGTTTCACTTTCCCTAGCGTCAACCCTTGCTGTGGGAAACAACTGAACTTCTGGGTTGTTGTAGGTTTTTCCGGGCTATATGGCCATGTTCTATAGGCACTTTCTCCTGACATTTCGCCTGCATCTATGGCAAGCATCCTCAGAGGTAGTGAGGTCTGTTGGAACTAGGAAAATGGGTTTATATATCTGTGGAATGACCAGGGTGGGACAAAGGACTCTTGTCTGCTGGAGCTAGGTGTGAATGTTTCAACTGACCACCTTGATTAGCATTTAATAGCTTGGAAGTGCCTGGGGGGAATCTTTTGTTGAGAGTGATTTGATGTGCCTGATTGTTTACTCTCTGTTGTTGCTGTTGTAATTTTAGAGTTTTTTAATACTGGTAGCCAGATTTTGTTCATTTTCATGGTTTCCTCCTTTCTGTTGAAATTGTCCACATGCTTCTTGTGTATTTCAATGGCTTCTCTGTGTAGCCTGACATGGTGGTTGTGAGAGTGGTCCAGCATTTCTGTGTTCTCAAATAATATGCTGTGTCCAGGTTGGTTCATCAGGTGCTCTGCTATGGCTGACTTCTCTGGTTGAAGTAGTCTGCAGTGCCTTTCGTGTTCCTTGATTCATGTTTGGGCAATGCTGCGTTTGGTGGTTAGACTTGTCCACAGCTGCATGGAATACGGTAGACTCCTGCAGAGGTGAGAGGATCCCTCTTCTCCTCCACCTCAGACATTAGAATACTCCACCTGGATACTCCACCTCAGACATCAGAAGAGCTGCAAGACCAAGAACAAGTCACGAGAGTAAAGATGAAGATCCACCCAGAGGAAAGGTGTTCTTGCCATACATCAAGGGAACCACTGACTGCATAGGGAAGCTGATGAGGAAACACAACATACAAACCACCCACAGACCCACCAAGAAAATCCAACAAATGCTACGTTCAGCAAAGGACAAGAGGGATCCTCTCACTTCTGCAGGAGTCTACCGTATACCATGCAGCTGTGGACAAGTCTACATAGGGACCACCAAACGCAGCATTGCCCAAACACGAATCAAGGAACATGAAAGGCACTGCTGGGTAATTCAACCAGAGAAGTCAACCATAGAAGAGCACCTGGTCATTCCACAGATATATAAACCCATTTTCCTACTTCCAACAGACCTCACTACCTCTGAAGATGCTTGCCATAGATGCAGGCGAAACGTCAGGAGAAAATGCCTATAGAACATGGCCATATAGCCCGAAAAAACCTATAACAACCCAGTGATTCCGGCCATGAAAGCCTTCGACAACTGAACTTCTGCCCGCTGGTCCTGGTCTTCCTCATCTAACACAGGAACATCCTTACTCTGAATCTGAATCTCATCATCCCCATCAGAATCATTGACACCATCACTCTGTGAGTCCAGCTGAGTTACAACACAGAGGATGGGAAAGGGACAAATATGGTTGTGACGCGGCTTTTCCGATTCTGTTACCTGTCAGGGTAATAGCCCCAGTGCACAAGGACCTGCTTGTCTTTCTTCATCACGGGTCTAAACCACTCTTCTGAAAAAGAACAAAAACAAAACAGGAGAAAGCCATCCAGTTAAAATCACCCGCAACTTTACAAGCAGCAAAAGCACATTAATGTGTCTCATCCAGAGAAAATTAACAAGCGGCTGTGTCACAAATCTCATAAATATTTTTCATTAATGGATGGTCCAACCAGGGAGGATTCAGGGTGAACGGTAGGAGAGAGCAGCAGCTGAAACAGAGTCGAGAATAACGGCTACCAGAGGAAGTTGTTGCGCATAGCGTGTTTCAGTCAGGTCCAATGCAGAAGACACAAGAACATCGCACTTTACTCTTATCAGCAGAGTTAAAACATAAACTTGCAATGTTGCAAACAAAAACAAACAGTGCAACAAACTTACATAGTCCTTGTAAGCAATACAGGATAAGGCATCTTCATCCAAATGAGAGAGCAGTAGAAATGGTTTATTATTTATTTATTTGCAGTATTTATATTCCACCCTTCTCACCCCGCAAGGGACTCAGGGCGGATTACAATGTACATATACATGGCAAACATTCAATGCCATAGACACACAACATATCTAGACAGACACACAGAGGCTATTTAATATTCCAGCTTTTTCATGAGGGTATTCTGGCCACCAGGGGAGCTGTCACTTCACTGTCCATCTGTGACACTTATGAAGTACTTCCTCATTCTTTGCATGTTTGCTGGAGATTTTTATGCAAAATGCCTGAGTAAAGGCGCCTCAGAGCAAAGCTAAACTGTATTCTAAACCCCATATAGTTATACCCCACTGGGTGTGATCCAAACTTACTAGTTGACCTACATTAGCAGCTGCACACAATAATCAACAGTATAAGGTTTTCTTTAACACATACACATACTTGATCCTGTTACAATTACTGTAACAGAAGTGAGTAAGAGCTTAGGAAGGCTGAAAGGCAGTGTAGTGCAGAAGCATACTGGAACTGGGTCCAATATGCCAGATTTGAAATGGGAGCAAATAAGGAAAGAGTGGCTCCCCTATGATACCCATGGCAAGAAAGGATTCCAAACTGTCAACAACTTTACACAGTACAACTCAAGTTAAGTTTTGGAAAATGGCATTCATAACCTTTTAGAAAAACGAAGAATCTCCATAGGCTTTTGGAAGTGCGACCCTTTTGGAGATCGATTGGTATTCACATTATTTGGAATAATTATAGCCTTTTGGAAAGGCATGGCCTTATTAGAGATCATAACCTTTTGGAAAGTATGATCTTCCCAAGAAGAGTTCAAAACTTGCTTGAATCAACCTCCTCCTTAGTGTAAATGTCCACTAGTATTTCTGCAAGGCAGTTAGGTTTCTCAGCTGCTAGACTGATAAACGTAGATATCACTTTGAACTGTTAGGAACAAAGATATGCCAATGCACAAAAAACAGCAGAGTTTCAGAAGTGTCCTTTTCATTTGCCCAAAAAACTCTCCCTTAAAATATCCTGGTTTAAATCATGCTCTCAAGAGACCAAAAATAGGTAGTCTTTGTTAAAAGTAACATAGTTGATTTACTCACGAACTTCATGCATTCAGCATACAGGTACATAACTTGTCAATCAAGTTACATATAGGATTTGAAGTGATTCTCCATGCAGATAATACAGGGAATTAGAATCAACAGTCCAAAGTGTAAAGAAGTGGCTCCCAACCTGTGGGCTGTGGCCAACAGTGGGTCGCGAGAACAAAAATCCGGTCCGCAAACCTCCTTCCTCTTTTATTTTACTTTATTTCCGCTCCTTTCCGCAGAGCTTACCAGCCCCACCACTTTTGGCATTAATGCTGGAGAGTGATCTCCGGTCAAAAAAGGTTGGGAACCACTGGTCTAAAGCATCTCTCTGTCCTGAGAGTCTAATGGAGTCTGTGTTTCCAAAATGGAGTCTGAGCTCTAAACAATCTCAGGTCTGATCACATGGTCTGCAGTCCCTCCCACAACACAGTGTTAAGGAAAACTGCATACCAATACAGTAAGCAAAGCAGAATAATTTGCTAACAAATTATATCTTTATTGATTTGCAGTATTTGTATACCGCCCTTCTCAACCCCAAAAGGGATTCAGGGTGGTTCACTAGTGGAGGGTTGGAGAAGGTTGCAATTTCCAACATTAAGGACACAGTAGTGTTCAATGCTACCCTGGGAGTTAAAACTGATTATAAAAATTATCTGAAAATCAAGTCAGGGTCTGCAGACATGTTGATTTTGCAGTAAATCATTTGAAGGACTTTGCAATAAATAAAGGACTACAATCAGCCCACGCATTCGCTGGGATTAGGAAGATGAAACCGCCACGAAAGTGGAAAAAACAACCAAATAAAAACCTATTTTTAAATTTAAGAGGACATCTCTCTAGGAATCTCTAGAGCCCCCAGTGCAATCCTATGGTCAACTGATCTCCCCCTAATCTCTCAGCATCTTCCCTAATACGTATATAGTCGAAGATGCTGAGACCAACAAATGCTTGGAAATGCGAAAGAACACACTGTTTTGGCTTGTCCTGAAGCACAACTAAGAGTCAGACATGATTTGGGACTGTGACGATGCCAGCACGGCTGCCGCCTTCTAGGGCACGCTCCCCCTGAGGCCAGGCAAAGCGCGGAGCAAGCTGCCAACGAGTTCTGAAGAGTTTTTGATGGCTTCATTTGGCTCTTTCATGACACTTCCATTGTGTGAGCCACCTTGGGACACCTGAGAGGGACAGGTAATCTAAACACATTTCAAATTCAAGGGCATTTCACACAAGAAGGAGTTCTGTGGATTCTTCACTTTCCGCAGTATAACTGAGTTGTGCGAGTCTGGATCGGTTGGGTCACCTTGATTCTCTCAGAAAAAAAACTCAGGACATATTTAAATACTTTAAATGTATAATAATAATAATAATAATAATAGTCAGGCCATGAAGGAGGAATCACTGAATCTCAATAAGACGACTACACAGAGAAGCCATTGAAATCCACAAGCATGTGGACAATTTCAACAGAAAGGAGGAAACCATGAAAATGAACAAAATCTGGCTACCAGTATTAAAAAAAACTCTAAAATTACAACAGCAAAACAACAGGGAGGAAACAATCAAGGACACTTAATCACCTCTCAACAAAAGATTGCCCCAGGCACTGCCAGGCCATCAAATGCTAATCAAGTGGTCAGTTGAAACATTCACACCTAGCTCCAATAGGCAAGAGTTCTTTGTCCCGCCCTGGTCATTCCACTGATATATAAACCAATTTTCCTAGTTCCAACAGACCTCATTACCTCTGAGGATGCTTGCCATAGATGCAGGCAAAAGGTCAGGAGAGAATGCCTCTAGAACATGGCCATATAGCCCGAAAAAACCTACAACAACTCAATAAGAAGACTTCAGAATCCCGGAGTCCAAAACCAATTCATGTAATTATAGAATCACAAAATCCTAGAGTTGGAAGACACCTCGTGGGCCATTCAGTCCAACCCCATTCTGCCAAGAAGCAGGAAAATTGCATTCAAAGCACCCTGACAGATGGCCATCCAGCCTCTGCTTAACAGCCTTCAAAGAAGGAGCCTCCACCACACTCTGGGGCAGAGAGAGTGTTCGACTGCTGAATAGTTTTCACAGTGAGGAAGTTCTTCCTCATGTTCAGGTGGAATCTCCTTTCCTATAGTTTGAAGCCATTGCTACACTGTGTTCTAGACTCCAGGGCAGCAGAAAACAAGCCTGCTCTCTCTTCCCTATGACTTCCCCTCACTTCTTGACCCATGGCTCTCATCATGTCTCTTCTTAGCCTTCTCTTCTGCAGGCTAATCCTGCCCAGCTCTTTCAGGTGCTCCTCATAGGGCTTGTTCTTCAGACCCTTGATCCTTTGAGTTGCCCTCTTCCTCGGGACACAGTATTCCAGCTTAGTCAACATCTCCTTTCAATTGGGGTGCCCAGAATTGGACACAGTGTCATTTCAGGTGTGGCCTGACCAAAGCAGAATAGAGCATGGGGAGCATGACTTCCATGGATCTAGACCAGTGGTTCCCAACTTGTAGTCCATGGACTACAAGTTCTTGCAGTGGTCTGCAAGAACTAAAAAATGGTCCGCAGCTTCACCATTACGACATAGTTGCACTAAGAGTGACTGGTCTCACAAACCCCTCTTATAGTGCCAAGGCAATGGGTATGCCGGGAGGGGAGACATTGTTTACCCACAAAAGGCATGATAACAATCACACTGTGTCTTCCTGAGTACTGCATCTCCTCCTCCTCCCTTCCCCGAGCGTATCTGTTTCATGTGACCCCTGGAAGCGGGGGCACCTTGGTGTCTTTTTTTTTGGTCTGTTCCTGGGGATATTTGGGATGCTGATTCTGGATAGACCACATCAGCTGTAGATTATTGAATATGGTTTTCTCTGGGAAGCAACAAGTTGATGGCCTATGTTCTGTATCAGAAACTAGAGCTGATGCTATTTTCTGAATCATCACCCCAAATAACCAAACTGAATATGAAGTTGACCAAAAACTGATTCACTGGGATTGTGGCGCAGCTGTCTGAGTGTCAACTGCATTAAGATCCCTCCTGACCAAAAGGTCATGAGTTCGAAGCCAGCGCGGGTTGGAGTGAGCTTCCAACCTATTGTGTAGCTTGTCGTCGACCTTTGCAACTCGAAAGTCAGTTGCATCTGTCAAGTAGGAAAATTAGGTACCACCTATGTGTGGAGAGGCTAATTTAACAAATTTACGAGACCATAAAAAAGACTCCAGAAAGCATGTGGGAAATGCGGAAGTACTTCATCAGTGTTGGAGATGGACAATGAAAGCGACAACACCCCAGCAGCCAGAAAAGTTAAGTAGCCTCTTACTATATCTGTTGTGTGTCTATGGCATTGAATGTTTGCCATATATGTGTACATTGTAATCCGCCCTGAGTCCCCTGCAGGGTGAGAAGGGCGGAATAGAAATATTGTAAATAAATAAATAAATAACCTTTTTGGTACTAATGTCACGTGGTCCCTGGTCAAAAAAAGGTTGGGAACCATTGATCTAGATACTATACATCTATTTATGCAGGCCAAAACCCCACTGGCTTTCTCAGCTGCCGAATGACATTGTTGGCCCATGTTTAACTTGTTGTCCACGAGGACAGATGCTGAGCGCTGGCTTTTGCTTCCAGACAGAGTTCCTGTTTCAACTTCATCCTGAGTCTGAACACCTGCGAAAGCCTTTCCTCCCAAACCCATTCCTTCCATTACATTAAATCCAGACCGTCTCAGGCCGAGAAGCAACAGCACCTCAAAGCCTGCCCCTCCCATCTCTTCTCTTTTGCTAGCATCCTTCACACCAAGCCAAGCACTTTGTGGGGACAGGAGGGTTAATCTGCAGCCACAGGAAAGGAAAAGGAAATCATACTTTCTCTCAGACAAAGGAAACATAACCAGGCTTTTAAGTAAGACTTCATTCCCTGAAAGCTGAAATGCTATTTATTTGAAGTGAGACATCCCATCCTCCCCTGAGGGAGCAGCTGGCTGACAGGGCAGAATTTCAAGGCCAAGTGGGTCTCTGAAGACAGACGCATCAAGGTTTCTGCTACCATCAAGGCCACAGCAAGGAAATCTACTTCCCTCCTTTTGAGAAAACACCAAGCCCTTTCCAGATTGAGTGACAGCAAACTTCTGATCCTCAAGTTCTTTAACAGGGCAAGAAGAAAAGCTGGAAAGCAAGTGGGACCCTGATGTTTGGTCCTGGATTCAGATTCCGGGAACCAAGTTTCGAATCCCCACTCGGTCATGAAAAGCCATTGGGAGACCTTCAGCAAAACTCACTGTCTCAACCTCAAAGAGAGGCAAAAGGCAAAACCCCACTGAGCAAACCTTGGAAAGAAAACTCTTCTCATTTGGGCTGACATGCGTTGAAAAGGATTTGAAGGCACATAACAATAAGGCAATACTATCACAGGGGATGGATCTACACCAAGAGTCCTCAAACTAAGGCCCGGGGGCCAGATACGGCCCTCCAAGGTCACTTACCCGGCCCTAGCTCAGGGTCAACCTAAGTGCAAATAACTTGAAAGCACAACAACAACAACAACCCTATCTCATCAACCAAAAGCAGGCCCACACTTCCCTTTGAAATATTAATAAGTTTATATTTGTTAAAATTGTTCTTCATTTTAATTATTGTAATGTTTTAAGTGTTTTGGGTTTTTTACACTACAAATAAGATATGTGCAGTGTGCACAGAAATTCATTCATGTTTTATTCAAATTATAATCCGGCCCTCCAACAGTTTGAGGGACCGTGACCTGGCCCTCTGTTTAAAAACTTTGAGGACCCCTGATCTACACTGTCCTATAATGCCATTCCAAACTGCATTACATGGCTGTGTAAATCCAGACGGTTTTTCATGGCCACTACACCTAGACCAGGGGTCCTCAAACTAAGGTCCGGGGGCTGGATACAGCCCTCCAAGGTTATTTACCCAGCCCTCGCTCAGGGTCAACCTAAGTCTGAAACTACTTGAAAGCACACAACAATAACAATCCTATATCATCAGCCAAAAGCAGGCCCACAATTCCCATTGAAATACTAATAAGCTTATATTTATTAAATTTGTTTTTCATTTTAATTATTGTATTGTTTTAAAGTGTTTTTTTGCACTACAAATAAAATATGTGCAGTGTGCATAGGAATTCATTCATTTTTTTTTTCAAATTATAATCTGCCCCTCCAACAGTTTGAGGGACTATGAACTGGCCCTCTGTTTGAAAAGTTTGTGGACCCCTGACCTAGACGGATCTTCCTAGATTGCTTAGAATCAGAAACAACCTTTAATTTCAGACCACAATGTGCGAGAAAGTAAGCGGGAGAAATGCCAGGAGGGAATGAACGGATCTCAAAGAATTCAGTACCTTCTACACTGCCATATAACCCCAGTTTCAGAATGCAGGTTAACTGCATTGAACTGGATTAGATGGCAGCGTACTCATATAATCCAGTTGGCAGCATACTCAGATAATCCAGTTCAATGAGGTTCAATCTGCATTGCATGAGTCCCAGCCATAGATTTTAAATGTGTTTTGTGCTATCATTCAATGTTTGTGCTATTGTGTATGAGATTTATTTTAATTGCTTTGTATTAGTATTTGTATTTTGCTTTGTATTGTGGTTGTTATTGCTCGTATTGATGTATTGTGGGCTCGGCATCATGTAAGCCGCACCGAGTCCCTTGGGAGATGGTAGCAGGGTATAAATTATTATTATTACTATTATTATTATTATTATTATTATTATCTACACTGATTGTTACAATGCAGTACAAACTGGCAGTGCAGATGGGGCCATTGTTAGAACACAAGACACACAACAAAGAGAAGGCCAATGAGTCGAAGGCACTAAAAAAGAAGAGAAATATTGCCATCTAGTGGAAGACTCCTGTGTCAACAGAACCAAGGTTTTTTTTATTTAGTTTTGAGTATTCCTAACCCAAAATGCTTGGAGCCAGAAATGTATTGGAATTTTTTCCTCCCATATTTTGGAATACCTGCAGTTACATCTAAGCAACTAAAGAGTGATCTTAGAGATGAGACCCAAATCTAAACACAACATTCACTTATGTTTCATATACACACATCGTGGAGGTAATTTTATATACAGAACTAGCAGTCCCTTGCCATGCGTTGCTGTGGCCCAGTCTGTGTATATGTGTTTTGTGTGTGTGTGTGTGTATGTGTGTGTATATGTGTATATATGTGGTTTTGCTCATGCATTGTGATGTATTTTTTATTTTTGCATTTTTAAGTCTCTTCTGCTGTGTTTTTCAGTATTTTTATGACTGATGGTCACTCATTGGTCTGATAGGTGATTGTGTCCAAATTTGGTGTCAATTTGCCCAGTCGTTTTTGAGTTATGTTAATCCCACAAACGAACATTACATTTTTATCTATATAGATGTGCGAGAAAGTAAGCAGGAGAAAATGATTTTCCGTAATTTTGTGAATGAAATGAAGTGTTCACAGATTGGTTATCAGAAAGCCAAGGTGTCACTCTCTCAGCCCCTCCTGTAAACAATTTTGGAGAACTCTGGATTTTTCATTTCTGGATAAGGGATATTCAAGTGGTATTAAATTGGCATGGCAACCTATTAATACATGCAAAGTACCACACATACTCAAGTATAAGCCAACCCAAATATACACCGAGGCACCTAATTTTGCCACAAAAAACTTGGAAAATGTATTGACTCGAGTATAAGCCAAGGGAGGGAAATGCAGCTGCTACTGGTAAATTTCAAAATAAAAATAGATACCAAAAAAATTACATTAATTGAGGCAGTGTGTTGAATGTTTTTGAATATTTTAATAAAACTGTAAGTTAAGATAAGACTGCCCAATTCTGATTAAACCATTATTCTGACTTTCTTCAATGTAAATGTGCTTTCGTATCCTTCCAATAATAATAGAGTAAAATAATAAATGCAATAATAACAATAATAGAGTAAAATAATGGAAATGTAATAACCACAGTAATAATGGAGTAAAACAATAAATGTAATAATAATAGAGTAAAATAATAAATGCAATAATAATAGAGTAAAATCATAAATGCAATAATAATAACAATAGAGTAAAATAATGGAAATGTAATAATAACAGTAATAATGGAGTAAAACAATAAATGTAATAATAATAGAGTAAAATAATAAATGAAATAATAATAACAGTAATATAGTAAAATAATGGAAATGTAATAATAACAGTAATAATGGAGTAAAACAATAAATGTAATAATAATAAAGTAAAATAATAAATGCAATAATAATACAGTAAAATAATAAATGCACTAATAATAATAGAGTATAATAATAAATGAATGAATAATAAATAGAGCAAAATAATAAATGTAATAATAGATTAAATTGAGAAATGTAATAATAACAATAGAGCAAAATAATAAACGTAATAAAAATAATTACAGAGTAAATATCCTTGATTTGAGTATAAGCCAGGGGGAGGGGCTTTTTCAGCCTTAAAAAAGGGCTGAAAATCTCTGTTTATACTCGAGTATATACAGAAAGTCAGAAAACAATTCTAGCAAAACTCAAGGCCCGTTTCAAAACATGCCTCCTTTCCCTTGAGTTGTGTGCTAGGCATTTTTGTGCTGCAATCAACAAAAACATAAATACCTAGAAGGGATGCTCAAGTGGTAGAAGGGAAGTTCAACAGAGGACAAACTGTATCAGTAATAAATGACTGGATTTAAAACCAGCCATGGGACTTTGCTTTACTAATAAATATATAAATAACTGCTTGCTTTACAAGACTAACAGATATATGAATAAATTTACTGCTGACAGTCAGGTGGCATGTGGGAAGTATCCAATCATGGTGGATTGCCCTTTGTGCCATCCCAAGAATTCCTTGCCACGTCCTTTTTGAAACATCTTAGTGTTCAATGTCACAAGACAAAAACAACTGATTCATAATGTGCCTTTTATTTTAAAATATTTTAGTTTAGCTTTTGGTCCTTTGAGGTGGTTCACAAGACAAAATCCCCAAAGTTCAAGAATGAAACACAAAATAAATAACCTATATTTACCTTCATCCAATGAGGTAGGAACAGGATAAACATGGTGGGTGGCTTTAGACTTGTCATCAGTGACGGTTCCCTAGGAAAGAAGCAGGTACAGATTATTATATCAGAAACAGGTACAACTATCTGTTTATTCTTACAAGAAAAATGTTTCTCCCCAAAAAACGAGCCAAGTTTGGAACCTGAGTGCAAGCCAACATTGGCTCTCAGAAGACAGATCGTTTCCTGACCCATGTTCCTGATTCGAAGGGTGAAAACAGAAGCAGCCAGGTTGTTTTGCAAAGTGAACCACAGAGAGTTATACCTGGTTTTCAAAGTAATGGCAACACTAATGAATCAAAATGAGAAACACCTGGGGAAAACAACCTGAGCAAAGAGCAGGTGGCAAATAGCCAGGAGAAGGTGAAGTCAGTGCAGTCCTAAAAACAATAACAACAACAACAACAACAATAACTTTATTTATACCCCGCCACCATCTCCGCAAGGGACTCGGAGCGGCTTACATGAGGCCAAGCCCAACAACACATCAATAAAACAAGAAAGCAATAAACAAAAACAATACAATTAATATAAATCACATATAAACATTAACACACAAGGATTTAAAAACCTATGGCTGGGCCAAATGTAATAATTTAAAATTAAAAAACAAGGTAGGATATATCTGGTAGGAGGGTTTTAAAAAAATGAGGGGAGCGCAATCCAACGAATAGTTAAAGTGCAAAACAGATTTGTGTCTGGACACACAATAGAATTGATCTATAGAAATTTTTATCAATTTGTTATTTTCCTTGCCTCATCTCACACCACAAAAATGTTGCAAACTACGGTTGTTTAATGAGTTTCATACAAAAGCTAAACAGACTACCCTTATTTACTTGAGTCTAATGCGCCACTGAATCTAGTGCTCACCTTAATTTTCGAAACACTAAAACCAAAAAAAGTATTTGTTGTTGAATGTCATACGCAGCAGCAAAAGGTACACTCTTTGTAATTTGGCCACTACAATTGCTGCATGCTTAGAATTCCTTCTTCAAAACCAAAAATGTTAAGAGCACCAAAGCTTCCAGCAATGGAAAGGAAGACCTTGGGGTGCATCTATGCCAGGTTGCCCAGGCCTGACCTATGCTGTAGGATGAATCCACTTTAACTGCCTTGGTTCAATGCTATGAAGTCAATGCTATGAAGTCATGGGAGATGCATGCACTCGCTGGAACACCTCAGCAAGCGAGAGTCCAAAAGTGGCAGGCTCAAACCCAGAACCTCAATCAATGGCTGATACCAAATGAGAGACTCCCCCCTGGGCACACAGAAGACTGGGTGACTTGGAAGGCACTGAACAGACTGCGCTCTGGCACCACGAGATGCAGAGCTAACCTCAAGAAATGTGGGCTACAAAGTGGAATCCATGACATGCGAGTGCGGAGAAGAGCAAACCACAGACCACCTATTGCAATTTAACCTGAGCCCTGCCACATGCACAAGGGAGGACCTTCTTATCGTAACACCAGAGGCACTCCAAGTGGCCAGCTAAATGTCAAAGGACATTTAATCAACTACCAAGCCTGCAAACTGTGTGTTTTGCTTGTTTGTTTGTTAAAAAATGCAATACAACTATTTGGCTTGCTCCTGACACAATAAAAAAATGGGAGATGCAGTTTTACAAGGTCTTGGGAATCCTCAACCAAAGAATGCTGATGCCTCAGTAAACTACAAATCCCAAGATGACATAGCATTGAGCCATGGCAATTAAATTACAGGTGACATCCCTCAATGTGGAATTCCAGGTGTAGCTCCCAAAGCAGCTTCCTCTATTGCTTTGACTCAGCATTAAGATTACCATATTACGTGAATCTAACGCACACCCTAATTTTGGCAAGGGGATTTAGCCCAAAAATGTGAGTGACTCCCATGACCAACGGAAAATACTGGAAGGCTTTGGTGAGCATTGACCTTGAATTAAGGAGTTGTAGTTCACCTACATCCAGAGAGTGCTATGGACTCAAACAATGATGGAACTGGACCAAACTTGCCACAAATACTCAATATGCCCAAATGTGAACATTGGTGGAGTTTGTGGGAAAAAGACCTTGACATTTGGGAGTTGTAGTTGCTGGGATTTATAGTTCAACTACAATCAAAGAGCATTCTGAACCCCACCAATGATAGAATTGGATTAAACTTCCTACACAGAAACCCCATGACCAACAGAAAATACAGTTTTTTCGGATGGTCTCTGGCAACCCTTCTGACACCCCCAGGGGTCCCAACCCCCAAGTTGAGAAACGCTGAGCTAGGCCAAAGGCTTAAGACTTCAGTGAACCGGTAGGCTTGCAGAAAGCTTACAAAACTACATTACAGAATTGGTTTAAATCAGGCCTCTAAGGGGAGGAGATTGTGTAACAATCCAATTCAGGCTACCGATCACAGAAGAAAGGCTGAAGGAGAACGGTCCCTCACCACTTGCTCATTCTGGCTCTTTCTTCCTGGCAGAGATAATGGGGCCTCCAGGTTAGAACAAGGAGAAGCAAGAGAGGCAATCCTGACTTGAAAATCCAGTTCTTAATAAGGTCCTGTGAGGACATGTCTAAGGAACTGCGCTGCCAAAGGCCTTCTCGCAGAGACAGCAGGAAGCAACACTGGAACATTACTGATAATGTCTGCTTTCAGGACCATGCTCTGCCCACCAGGTGTTTTGGCCATCCACTCCCGGTAGGCTTTTAAGAATCGTGGGATTGGAAGTCCAAGACACCTGGAGGGCTGAAGTTTGCCCATGCCTGACTTAAGAGAGAAAATGCTGCAACATGCTCAGCGTGGCACTGCACATCTCTTACCTGGTGACGTTTCACAATGTCTTTTAGCTTATTGGCCAACTTGAGCTCTATATCTGGAACGAGGTAGATGGTCGGCCTGCTCAGACAGTTATTCTAAAAACCAAAGACAATCAGTATCAGAAATCAGTAAAGCAGTCACAGGAGATGAAGTATCAATAGCATCATCTGATTTCCTCCCTACTTGAATCTAATACAATCTGCAAGAATATTCTAGAGCCATAGCAATGATGGAATTAAAAAGAAGCACACATTTATTTCTAGAGATACTCATAGCAAGGTCAGCAATTCCTATGGATATCACATTTACAATACAGTGTTCCCTCACTTATCACGGGTGTTGCGTTCCAGGACCACCCACGAAAAGTGAAAATCCGCGAAGTTGGGCTATTTGTCAAGTAAAAACAAAAACAGAAAACATCCCTGTCTTTACTGATCATCTTGTGAGTGTTTATTTAGTCATATTATTAAGTCTATTTTTTGTTGTTTAAGATATTCTTTACCAGGTCCCAATTTGTCTGGGTTTTTTTTTTGGTAAGCCTTGGTTTGGGGTAATCCAATAAGTAAGCTTGTCCATATTCATAACCTCCAAGACTTTCTTCAGCCAGTCCTCTTTTTTGGGGATCTCCTTTTGTCTCCAATTTTTGGCAAATTTAATTCTCAACGCAATCGCTAAATAGTTAAAAAGGATTTCTTTCCACTATGTCCAACATGCCTAGCAAGTAATATTCCGTTTCTTTTTCTATTTTTATATTTAGTATTTTTTGTATCTCCAAATGGATCTCTGTCCAAAACTCTTTTACTTTTGAACAAGGCCACCAAACGTGGAAAAAAGTTCCAGTTTGTTGCCCGCATTTCCAACATTCGTCCGAAGTGTTTTTATAACATTTTGAGATTTTATAAGGGGTTAGATACAACCTATAAATCATTTTCATCCAATTCTCTTTTAGTTCAATCGCATAGGTGTATTTCATCTTTCGATTGCAAATTTTTTCCCATTTTTCTAATTGATTTTCTAATTTTACTTGACAGAGATTGACAATAATGAACTCACAACCACCGAAGAATAGAAGGAAGTCAAACCATTTTTTTCTTTTCTTTTTTCTCTTTTCTCTTTCTACCCAATTTTTTGTATCTGTAGAAGTAGTTCATTTCCTACTTTTCTATCTTCTTCACGGAGCCCCCTGTGCCGGCAGGACTGAAGACCGACAGGTCGCAGGTTCGCATCCGGGGAGAGGTGGATGAGCTCCCTCTACCAGCTCCAGCTCCTCATGTGAGGACATGAGAGAAGCCTCCCACAAGGATGATAAAAACATCAAAATCATCCGGGAGTCCCCTGGGCAACGTCCTTGCAGGCGGCCAATTCTCTCACACCAAAAGTGACTTGCAGATTATTTATTTATTATTTATTTCTTGCATTTATTAACCGCCCCTCTCAGCCCGGAGGCGACTCTCAAGTCTCTCCTGACACGACAAAAAAAATCTTCTTCACAATATTCCCCCACTTACCTTGTAATAAAGTACTTGTTCTCAATAAAAATTAATTACCAAAAAAAAAGGAAGAGGGCTTTAAGGCCATGACTTACATATTGCATTGTTTTTCCTCTCTCTCTCTTTTTAATGATTACTTGCCTCTCTCCCGAGGGGGAGGATGAAACCCCCTTCCACACTTCATCATTGCCAGTAGGCAAAAACCTGTGAAACAGATAGTCTGCGGAAAGCGAACTGCGAAATAGTGAGGGAACACTGTAAATCTCAAACAAAGCATTCACCTCTGAAAACAGCAATGGTCCCAACACCAAGTATTGTTATTATTATTATTAGATTAAAATTCTTGCCTGCACTAATGTTTTCTCAATGTTCATAAACATTTCTACATTTCGGTCCATCCGGGAAGGATTTTGCAAGTCAAACCTTCGCCTGCAAAGAAAAATATATGCGCCATGATTCAAATACTGATGAAACTTTAGACTTGTTTGGCTATTGTTCAATATAGCATTAAGGCCATATAAAGCTAGGTTATCATATTACAACAATCCAGAGAGAGAGAGAGATTATTGTTCTTTCCAAATGAAAAGGCCACACTTTCCCCAAACCATTTCATCAGAAGAGGTTTTGCAAATGCAATTCCAAAACACAGAAAGCACTAAGTAATTTGTAAACATTTAGGCTTAATGACCTCAGGAAATCCCATATAATTGATATGGGAAGGAATAAGGAACATAATCACAGAATCATAGAATCAAAGAGTTGGAAGAGACCTCATGGGCCATCCAGTCCAACCCCCTGCCAAGAAGCAGGAATATTGCATTCAAATCCCCCCTGACAGATGGCCATCCAGCCTCTGTTTAAAAGCTTCCAAAGAAGGAGCCTCCACCACACTCCGGGGCAGAGAGTTCCACTGCTGAATGGCTCTCACAGTCAGGAAGTTCTTCCTCATGTTCAGATGGAATCTCCTCTCTTGTAGTTTGAAGCCACTGTTCCGTGTCCTAGTTTCCAGGGCAGCAGAAAACAAGCCTGCTCCCTCCTCCCCATGACTTCCTCTCATGTATTTATACATGGCTATCATGTCTCCTCTCAGCCTTCTCTTCTTTAGGCTAAACATGCCCAGCTCCTTAAGCCGCTCCTCATAGGGCTTGTTCTCCAGGCCCTCCTCTGGACACATTCCAGCTTGTCAATAAGCCTAGCACTGGGTTCCCCAGTCACTAACAACTAGTAGAATGTCAGGAAATCTAATCGTTCAGGTGGAAAACGTATGATATTCCTATTAATCCATGCATTAAGCCACAAAGCTGAACTTAGAAATGAAGAAAAAAACTTGTGATTATTTTACTCACAGTGGAAAAACTTATAATGGCAAAAAATTGGAAGATAGTAACCAATTTCACAACGGAAGCATGTTATGCAGAGGTAAGGAATGTAGCCTTAAATAATAAACTATCAATGAAAATTAGGGTGTTCAGGAGAAATTAAAAGATCGGATTTTTATTCATACTGGTTGGATTTCATCAAATACATTTTAGACAGTGATAACAGAAAACAATACAACCTTGTTGGTCAGGAAGTTTGGATATGACATTTGTTTACTGGTTGAAGCATAAATTAATGGCAAAGGAAATGATACTTGTGCAGGCCTTGGTGGTGGGGTTATGTGTTTGTAAAATGTTCATTGTTTGGGTTCTGTTTACACTGTAATCTGTTAATGTATGTAAATTAAAATATATATTTTAAAACCTAGGCGTCATGTGTAGGTTGGACGTTTGTAACTTGGGGACTGCCTATATAACAAATGGTGTGGACTGGAAGTGTTTGGTATTTTGAATGTTGACACAGGTTCGCAGCTTGGGAGTGATCCTGGACTCATTGCTGAGCCTGGAAACCCAGGTCTTGGCGGTGGCCGGGAGAGCTTTTGCACAATTAAAGCTTGTGCGCCAGCTGCGCCCATACCTTGGGAAGTCTGACTTGGCCACGGTGGTCCACACTCTGGTTACATCCCGAATAGACTACTGCAGCGCTTTCTACATGGGGCTGCCTTTGAAAATTTCTCGGAAGCTCCAATTAGTCCTGCGGTCAGCGACCAGGTTGTTAACTGGAGCTGCGTACAGGGAGCGTACCACTCCTCTGTTGTGCCAGCTCCACTGGCTGCCGATTAGCTTCCGGGCATGATTCAAAGTGCTGGTTTTAACCTTTAAAGTCCTGAACGGTTCTGGTCCAGATTATCTGTCCGAACGTATCTCCTGCTATGAACCATCACGAAGCTTAAGATCATCAGGAAAGGCACTGCTCTCGATCCCACCACTGTCGCAAACGCGGTTGGTGGGGACGAGAGACAGGGCCTTCTCGGCAGTGGCTCCCCGTCTGTGGAACTCCCTCCCTAAGGATATCAGGTTGGCCACCTCCCTCCTGTCTTTAGAAGACAACTGAAGACCGGGCTCTGGGGGCAGGCATTCTATTAGAGGCCAGTGGCAATAGGAACAGGAAATTTAGCTTTTGTGACATGGATTCTCCTGGCTCAGCTAGGTATTTCTGGCATGTTAACCTACTAATTGGGTTGCTGTAGGTTTTTTCGGGCTGTATGGCCATGTTCACTACCTCTGAGGATGCTTGCCATAGATGCAGGCGAAACGTCAGGAGAAAACGCCTTTAGAACATGTCTATTTAGCCTGAAAAAACCTACAACAACCCAGTGATTCCGGCCATGAAAGCCTTCGACAATACATTAAATCTATTAATGTATTGTTAAATTTTACTGATGATGTTGTATAATGTTTTAAAGGGATTTTATTGTGAACTGTAATTTTTATGGTATTTATGTTGTTAGTATCCTCTGATGCTCACATGAGGCTGCGCTGAGCCTCCCTTGTGAGGAGAAGGGCGGGATACAAATATATGAAATAAACAAATAAATAAATAAATACTGGCCTTTGCATCTGCATAATGAGATGCCTAATCAGATGCCCCAGTCCCTCTCTAGCCTAGTGACACTGGAGAAAGACTAGGGATCTAGAGGCAAAGGAGCAGAGTGCCACCTCCGCTACCTTGAAGGCAGAAGCAGGCAGTTGATGGTAACACTTTTTGGATTTTGGAGATTTTCGAACTCTGGATTTCTAGAAAAAGAAAGCTCAGCCTGTATTCACCTTTCTATACCGTTTATATTCGAGTATAAGCCAACCCGAATATAAGCCAAGGCACCTAATTTTACCACAAAAAACTGGAAAAACATATTGACTCAAGTATAAGCCGAGGGTGGGAAATGCAGCCACTACAGGTAAATTTCAAAATAAAAATAGATACCAATAAAATTACATTAATTGAGGCATCAGGAGGTGAAATGTTTTTAATATTCACATAAAATTGTAATTTGAGATAAGACTGCCCAAACCTGATTAAATCATTA
The DNA here is from genome assembly GCF_025583915.1 of Anolis sagrei ordinatus. Taxonomy (NCBI): domain Eukaryota; kingdom Metazoa; phylum Chordata; class Lepidosauria; order Squamata; family Anolidae; genus Anolis; species Anolis sagrei. The sequence continues at coordinate 131,956,598 of NW_026847660.1, read as the reverse complement.
CATATCTTCAATGTAAATGTACTTACATATCCTTCCAACAATAATAGAGTAAAATAACAAATATAATAATAATAAAGTAAAATAATGGAAATACAATAATAACAGTAATAGTAGAGTAGAATAATAAATGTGAAAAAGATCTTGGAGTCCTCGTGGACAACAAGTTAAACATGAACCAACAATGTTATGTGGTGGCAAAAAAAGCCAAGAGGAGCCTAGTGTCTAGATCTAGGGAAGTCATGCTACCCCTCTATTCCGCTTTGGTTAGACCACACCTGGAATACTGTGTCCAATTCTGGGCACCACAATTCAAGAGAGATATTGACAAGCTGGAATGTGTCCAGAGGAGGGCGACTAAAATGATCAAGGGTCTGGAGAACAAGCCCTATGAGGAGTGGCTTAAGGAGCTGGGCATGTTTAGCCTGAAGAAGAGAAGGCTGAGAGGAGATATGATAGCCATGTATAAATATGTGAGAGGAAGCCACAGGGAGGAGGGAGCAAGCTTGTTTTCTGCTTCCTTGGAGACTAGGACGCGGAACAATGGCTTCAAACTACAAGAAAGGAGATTCCATCTGCACATGAGGAAGAACTTCCTGACTGTGAGAGCTGTTCAGCAGTGGAACTCTCTGCCCCGGAGTGTGGTGGAGGCTCCTTCTTGGGAAGCTTTTAAAGAGAGGCTGGATGGCCATCTGTCAGGGGTGATTTGAATGCAATATTCCTGCTTCTTGGCAGAATGGGGTTGGACTGGATGGCCCAGGAGGTCTCTTCCAATTCTTTGATTCTATGTAATAACAGAATAACATAATAAATGCAATAATAATAAAGTAAAAAATAAATGTAATAGTAATCATAAATAGTGTAAAATAATAAATGTAATAATAATAATAGGGTAAAATACTGTAAATGTAATAATAATAAAGAGAGTAAAATAATACATGAAATAAAAATAATACTAATAACAGAGTAAAATAAGAAATAACCTTGACTCGAGTATAAGCTGAGGGGAGCATTTTTAGCCATAAAAAGGGGCTGAAAAACTAGGCTTATACTCAAATATATACATTAAGTCCATTTCAGATCACTGCTATAATTTTATGTCAAAGCAACGTAAAATACAGGCAGGAATAAAGCAATTGTTCTCCACGAAAATAAACCAGACCCAAACCTAACTAATTTAACTAAAAGTTGCTTGAAACAAAGTAATTCCAGTAGGCCCTCAAATATTAGCAGTTTTGGAAGGAGATGGGGAGTCTGTGAGAGAAATACAAAAACTGCTCACCATCCTTGCTCATTCTTATACTTATAAGCAGCACCGAGAATGTGGCACAGCGTACCGCCAGCTTTGAAATCCATGAAGCACTTTGCCTGAAACAGAGAAAGCATCAAAGTGACATTCATGTTCAAACTTTCAAAATAACATGAACGCAACGGAACAAGGTACACAAAACAGCGAAAGAACTGTGAGAAGACGGTTCTGATGACTCACAGGGAACTTGGTGAAGGCAGGATTGGCGACATGTTTTCCGAAGGCATCTTCCTGAAACTGCAGCAGCTGCATCACAAGCCCCGCCAGTGTTTTATTGGTAGGAGCATCTGCCTGAACATACTGGGGGGGAAAAATTGTCAAAATCAATCTCAGTGTCATGCCTACGTTTGAAAAGTGGCTTACATTTTCTAGCAACATTCATGCTGCAATTTAAAATCAGCTTGCATCATCGTTTTGCCTTTTTTTCAATTTTAATTCTGATCTTACCGTATGCTGGTAACTAGGCATGCAAAGAACAGGCCAGCTGTCACTAGATTTAAATTTGCCAAGTTTCTTCAAACGTCTTCTTTTATTGATTTCATTTTTTTCAGAGCTTCCAACACAAACTGCTAATTCCAATATGCATGCAGCACTATCAATGACAACATCGTATTGTCGAAGGCTTTCATGGCTGGAATCACTGGTTTGTTGTAGGTTTTTTCGGGCTGTATGGCCATGGTCTAGAGGCATTCTCTCCTGACGTTTCGCCTGCACTTTGGCAAGCATCCTCAGAGGTAGTGAGGTCTGTTGGGACATTCTACAGATATATAAACCCTTTTTCCTAGTTCCAACGGACCTCACTACCTCTGAGGATGCTTGCCAAAGTGAAGGCGAAACATCAGGAGAGAATGCCTCTAGACCATGGCCATATAGCCCGAAAAAATCTACAACAAACCAATGACAACATCATTTCTTTGTTCAGGAGAAAATAAAGCTCGACTGATGTATTCACAGCACCACTTTTATCTTACATGTGCATCTTATATACAGCATCTAAACATTGGACTAATTAATAACTGCTTGATTTGCTGCTTTTCTGTCCACTGTGCAAATTTAAATAAATAAATTAATAATAATAATAATTAAAAAAACTTTATTTGTACTCCGCTGCCAAGCCCACAGCACATCAGTAAAACAATAACAATAATAATACATAACAATAAAATAAAACTCAAAAACAGAAATTAGCAGTAAACATTAACTGTAACACAATATGTTTAAAAGCTTATGGCTGGGCCAAATGTAATAATTAAAATTATAAAATAATGCTGAGCATGACCAGGTGAAATATAACTAAGATAGAATTTTCAGAGAGGAATAGGCAAGCAGACATTCCTAGATCACTCTGGCACCACAGGATGCAGAGCCAACCTTCAGAAATGGGGCTGCAAAGTGGAATCCTCGACATGCGAGTGCGGAGAAGAGCAAACTACTGACCACCTGCTGCAATGCAACCTGAGCCCTGCCACATGCACCATGGAGGACCTTCTTGCAGCAACACCAGAAGCACTCCAAGTGGCCAGATACTGGTCAAAGGACATTTAACCAACTACCAAACTCACAAGTTTTGTATTTTTCTGTTTGTTTGCTTTGTTCTGTTAGAAATGTAATATAATGGACTGGTTGCTCTGACAAGACAAATATTAGATCACTAATAAAGTGCATTGAGGGACATATTGCTGGGAGTTTCCTTATTCTGGGAAGGCACACTGGAACAACCATGTTTTCAGGCTCCTCCTAAAGACTGCCAGAGTTGGGGCATGCCTGATGTCCTTGGGGAGTGAGTTCCAGAGTCGAGGGGCCACCACCAAGCGCACCTGCGATGGAGGTGGGAGTGCGAGCAGGGTCTCTCCAGATGATCGAAGAGATCGTGTGGGCTCGTACACAGAAATGCAGTCATGCAGATAGGCAGTCCCAAACTGTTTAGGGCTTTGTAGGTAAGAACCTGCACCTTGAATTGGGACCGGAAAATGTCACAAATGCCTTGTGACAATAATAAAAGTTATCAATTATGTGAACAAACCCAAACATTTAACTTGTTGCTCAAATTCTTCTGCTTTTGTGGACCTTGTTTAAAATCTTAAATCTCCAGTACCTAATTGTAATTTACTCCTGCCTAACTACATCTATTTCCATCAGTACTCTCTATGTCAATGGTTCCCAACCTGTAGACCATGGACCACCAGTGGTTCACAAGAACTAAAATATGGCCTTACCGTTACTCTTTCCAACAAGAGTGATTGGTCTCGAGAAATCCTCTTATAGTGCCAAGGCTTATTAAATATGGTTTTTTGTGGGCAAGAAGATGGCGACTACCGGACGGCATATGTTCTGTATCAGAAACTACAGCTGATGTGGTCCACCCAATGCAGTGTTCTGAATCAGCATCCCAAATGACCAAACCAAATCTAAAATTGACCAAAAACTGATTTGTAACCCTTTTGGTGCTAATGCTGGAGAGTGTGGTCCATGGGCAAAAATAAGGCTACGCCAGATCACCCCCCCCCCCCAACTCTACTGCAACACATTCTATGTGGTGTTGCCTTTGAAGACTGCTCGGAAGCTCCAACTAGTCCAAAGGATGGCAGCCAGGTTGCTCACCGGAGCGGTATATACTACACCAGCTCCACTAGTTGCCAATCTGCTACCAAGCACAATTCAAAGTGCTGATTTAATCTTATAAAGCCCTGAACGGTTCTGGCCCAGCTTACCTGTCTGAACACATCTCCTGCTATGAACCATTGAAAAGTCTAAGATCGACAGGAGAGGCCCTGCTTTCGGTCCCACCACCCTCGCAAGTGCGACTGGTGGAGATGAGAGGCAGGGCCTTCTCAATGGTGGCCCCTCGCCTGTGGAACTCTCTACCCAGTGACATTCGATTGGCCCCCTCCCTCTTACCCTGGTTATGGGGCCAAGCATTCGAACAATAGAGGCAGCTGGGTTATTGTAGGTTTTTTCCAGGCTATATGGCCATGTTCTGGAGGCAATTTTTCTCCTGACGTTTCGCCTGCATCTATGGCAATAGAGGCAGCTATTTAGAATGAGACCCAATTTGTGTGAATGACAATGGACTGACCTGGACTATGATTTCAAACCTGTGTGATTTAAAAAATGTTTAAGTAATTTCAAAGCATTAATGAACTGTTTTAATTGCTTTTATCATTTATTATTGTTGTTGGCATGGAATGAATGTCTGTTGTGAAGCCGCCCTGAGTCCCCCTCCAAGGGTGAGAAGGATGGGATACAAATATGTGAAATAATAATAAATAAATAATAAATAAAGGTTGAGAACCATTGCTTTACGTCCTCTGTCTCCTTGACCTCTACACCAAACTTTCTCGTTTCTGCTAAGAAACACCAAGGAAACTAAATACCATCTCCCTGGAGTTCATAACTTTTGGGGGACTTTGATTACATGACATTCTTTCCTATCTTTCACCACAATAAATTCTTTTACAACATTTTTGTTCTATCTTATTAGTATTTGGAATGCCTGTAAATGTATATCCAATACCTGAATGTTTACCTTTTTTACTATGACACTCACAAGACACACACACACACAGCTATACACAAAGGGGTCTGATAACACTTAAACCAAAGGACTCTTCAAGTTAGTGACAGCGACGACTGGACCAAAATGCAGTTCATGGCACACTTTCCCTTTTTGGATCCCAACCAGGAAGAACAAAAGACATCAAACAGGGACCACGTGCCCCACGTGTGATCTGTAAATAAACAGTCTCCTTCTTCTTTTTACTGCTCCGCTTTGTCTCTCAATCCAAGCCACAGAGCTTGGACCAATGGGCCATTTCGAAGGGAAAACCCCACCCCTCCACTTGGCCTGTGTTTCACACACAAGTGCCAGACAAGGGGGCAGGTGGCCTTTTGTGAGTTCTTCCCAAGGGAAAAGCAGAGCGGCAGTGCCTCTTCCACAATGAGGCCACCGCCTCCCTTCCCACAATAAGAGGGGCCATTCGATCAGACAGGGAGCAGCTGAGAGAGGTTCTTCTTTTCCCTCTCAAATTCAGGTGGAGAACAGGAATCCTCCCCCTTTACGTCAATTTGTCCAAGAAAGCCCTGGCATAGGTTTTGCCTTCAGGCTGCCACAGAAATGACCTGAAGGCACACACACATCAAGTGACACTCTCTCAGCCACTGACACAAAGGGAGACTTCCACACACACACATCAAGTGACACTCTCTCAGCCTCAGAGGGAAAGAAAGGGAGCCTTCCTCACACACAAAGACAGTGACACTCTCTTGGCCTCAGAGACACAGAAAGGGAGCCTTTTGCACACATACACACATATCAAGTGACACTCTCAGCTTAAGAGAGACAGAAAGGGAGCCTTCCCCCCCCACACACACACATCAAGTGACACTCTCTCAGCCTCAGAGGGACACAAAAGAAGCCTTCCTTTTTTCAATTAATTGGTTCAAGAAAACTCAGCTCTAGGCTTGTCACAAAAGAGACATGACCTGAACGCACACTCATAGCAAGTGACACTCTCTCAGCCTCAGAGGGGCTCAAAGGGAGCCTTCCTCTCTCACACACATATCAAGTGACACTCTCTCATCCTAAGAGGGACACAAAAGGAGCCTTCCCCACACACATCAAGTGACACTCTCTCAGCCTCAGAGGGATAGAAAGGGAACCTTTCTCACACACACATATCAAGTGACACTCTCTCAACCTCAGAGGGACACAAAAGAATCAATTGGTTCAAGAAAAAACCCTGCTCTAGGCTTACCACAGAAGAGAAATGACCTGAAGGCACACTCATATCAAGAGACACTCTCTCAGCCTCAGAGTGACACAAAGGGAGCCTTCCTCACATATAGCCCCACATACACTATCAAGTGACACCCTCTCAGTCTCAGAGAGACCGAAAGGGAACTTCCCTCACACACATCAAGTGACACTCTCTCAGCCTAAGAGGGACACAAAGGAATCAATTGGTTCAAGAAAAACCCTGCTCTAGGCTTGCCACAGAAGAGAAGGCACACACATATCAAGTGACACTCTCTCAGCCTAAGAGTGACACAAAAGATTCAATTGGTTCAAGAAAACCCTACTCTAGGCTTGCTAGAGAAATGACCTGAAGGCACACACATAACAAGTGACACTCTCTCAGCCTCAGAGGGACACAAAGGGAACCTTCCTCACACATACAAGTGACACTCCCTCACCCTGAGGGGGACAGAAAGGAATATATAGTATGTTTAACAATATAGTATGTTTTATGACCATGGGACTTGTAAGCCAATCTGAGTCCCCTTCGCCAGCATATAAATTTAAACAAACAAAGGAAGCCTTCCCCACACACACATACCAAGTGACAGTTTCTCAGCCTAAGAGAGATACAAAGGAATCAATTGGTTCAAGAAAAACCCTGCTCTAGGCTTGCCACAGAAGAGAAGGCACACACATATCAAGTGACACTCTCTCATTCTAAGAGGGACACAAAAGGAGCCTTCCCCTCCCACACACATATCAAGTGACACTCTCTCAGCCTCAGAGGGGCACAAAAGAATCATTTGGTTCAAGAAAAACCCTGCTCTAAGCTTGCCACAGAAGAGAAGGCACACACATATCAAGTGACACTCTCTCATTCTAAGAGGGACACAAAAGGAGCCTTCCCCTCCCACACACATATCAAGTGACACTCTCTCAGCCTCAGAAGGGCACAAAAGAATCATTTGGTTCAAGAAAAACCCTGCTCTAAGCTTGCCACAGAAGAGAAGGCACACACATATCAAGTGACACTCTCTCATTCTAAGAGGGACACAAAAGGAGCCTTCCCCTCCCACACACATATCAAGTGACACTCTCTCAGCCTCAGAGGGGCACAAAAGAATCATTTGGTTCAAGAAAAACCCTGCTCTAAGCTTGCCACAGAAGAGAAGGCACACACATATCAAGTGACACTCTCTCATTCTAAGAGGGACACAAAAGGAGCCTTCCCCTCCCACACACATATCAAGTGACACTCTCTCAGCCTCAGAGGGGCACAAAAGAATCATTTGGTTCAAGAAAAACCCTGCTCTAAGCTTGCCACAGAAGAGAAGGCACACACATATCAAGTGACACTCTCTCATTCTAAGAGGGACACAAAAGGAGCCTTCCCCTCCCACACACATATCAAGTGACACTCTCTCAGCCTCAGAGTGACACGAAGGGAGTCTTCTTCACATATAGCCCCACATACACACACACACACACTATCAAGTGACACTCTCTCAGCCTAAGAGAGACACAAAAGAATCGATTGGTTCAAGAAAAAACCCTGCTCTAGGCTTGCCAGAGAAGAGAAATGACCTGAAGGCACACACATATCAAATGACACTCTCTCAGCCTCAGAGGGACACAAAAGGAGCCTTCCCCTCCCACACACACATCAAGTGACACTCTCTCAACCTCAGAGGGACAGAAAGGGAACTCCCCCCACACACGTGACACTCTCAGTCTAAGAGGGGCACAAAAGGATCCTTCCCCTCCCACAGACATATCAAGTGACACTTTCAGCCTAAGAGGGACACAAAAGAATCAATTGGTTCAAGAAAAAACCCTGCTCTAGGCTTGCCAGAGAAGAAAAATGACCTGAAGGCACACACATATCAAGTGACACTCTCTCAACCTCAGAGGGACACAATGGGAGCCTTCCCTACTCATATAAGTGACAGTCTCTCAGCTTCAGAGGGACAGAAAGGGAGCCTTTCCCCCTCCCACACACATATCAAGGGACACTCTCTCAACTTCAGAGGGACACAATGGGAGCCTTCCTCACACATATGTGACACTCTCTCAGCTTCAGAGGGACACAAAGGGAACCTTCCACACACATATCAAGTGACACACTCTCAGCCTCAGAGGGACACAAAGGAAGCCTTTCCCCACACATACAAGTGACACTCCCTCACCCTGAGGGGGACAGAAATGTCTGATAATAATAATAATAATAATAATAGAGTATGTTTTATGTCCATATGACTTGTAAGCTACTGAGTCCCCTTCGCCAGCATATAAATGTCATAAACAAACAAAGGAAGCCTTCCCCACATACACATACCAAGTGACACCCTCTCAGCCTCAAAGGGACACAAAGGGAACCAAATTAATGACACTAAGGCACAGAAATGATGCTAGGCCAGGCCTCTGGGGCTTTGGACTCCAACTCCCACCATTCCTCACAGCCTCAGGCCCGCTTAAGCGTCTGAGGGGGAAAAGGAAGGGTCCTGAGGCTGTGAGGAATGGTGGGAGTTGGAGTCCAAAGGCCCAACCTGGGACACAAAGGGAGCAGGCCTCACCTTCTTGCAGTGCTTCCCGAGCCAGAGGCGTGCGGCGTCGAGCTGGGCGGCGGTGTCGGAGCTCTCCCAGAACTTCCCCGCGGGGCCTCCGTCCTTGCGCCGCGACACGGCGGGAGGGCCCGAGGAGGAGGACGACGACGACGAGGAGGAGGCCGAGGAGAGGCCTGAGGCGGGCGGGCCCTCAGCGGGGCCTACTCCTCCTGAACCTCCTCCGCCTCCTCCTGCTCCTGCTGAGCCTGGCTGGCCCGTGGGGGTGGGGTTGGTGTTGGCGGTGGCCGTGGTGTGGGCCGCCATGGTCCTTCCGGGCCTCCCGCGCGGCCTCCTGCGCCGCCGCCACCGCCGCCTCAGCCGGGGCCCTTCGCCTCCCTCTCTCCCGGCCCCGCGCATGCGCAGAGCCCGCGGGAAGGAGACGCCGCCGCGCCTGCCTCCCACGCCGCCGCCACCCTCTCTCTCTCTCTCGCTCAATCTCTCGCTCGCGCTCTCTCTCTCTCTCTCTCGCCCGCGCGCACGCGCAGTCCGACCTCGCGCTCCCTCCCTCCCTCAAGGCGCCGAGCGCTCACGACGCGCCTCCGCCTTCCCTCCCACGCCGGCTTTCCCCTACGCAAGAGGGACGCATGCGCAGACAAGGGAGAGTGGCTCGCGCTCTCGGAGTCTTTTCTCTAATGCGCATGCGCGAGGCACTAGCAAGCGCCTTTCTTTGTAAGGCTTTCGCCTCGCTTGCGCATGCGTACACAACATGGACACTTTTTTTTTTCTTCTGGGCCTCACTCACGCAAGCGTACACAACATCGCCAGCGCTTTCTTTTTTTTCTTCTGGGCCTCACTGGCGCATGCGTACTCAACATGGACACTTTTTCTTTCTTTCTAGGCCTCGCTCACGCATGCGTACACAACATCAGCAGAGCATTTCTTCTTTTGGGCCTCGCTTGCGCATGCGTACACAAAATCTACACTTTTTTCTTCTAAGCCTCACTGGCGCATGCGTACACAACATCAGCAGAGCATTTTTTTGTTTTGGGCCTCGCTCGCGCATGCGTATACAAAATCTACACTTTTTTTCTTCTAAGCCTCACTGGCGCATGCGTACACAACATCAGCAGAGCATATTTTTTGTTTTGGGCCTCGCTCGCGCATGCGTATACAAAATCTACACTTTTTTTCTTCTGGGCCTCACTGACGCATGCATATACAACATTATCAGCACATTTTTTTCTTTATGGGCCTCACTCGCGCATGCGTACACAACAATCGATACTTTTTTTTCTTTCTAGGCCTCGCTTGCGCATGCGTACACACCATTGCAAGCAAAACATCGATTTTTTTTCTTTCTGAGCCTCGTTTGCGCATGCGTACACAACTTCTCCAGCACTTTTTTGTTCGCTGGGACTCGCTCGCGCATGCGTACTCAACACCACCAGATTTTTTTGTTTTGGGCCTCACTCGCGCATGCGTACACAACATCGCATGCACTTTTTTTCGTACTCTGAGCCTCGGTCGCGCATGCGTATCAACCCCTCCCTCTCGCCTTTGTGTGGCTCCCTCGCCTCCATGCGCGCATGCGCGAGGGGCAGCCAAGCGGGGAAGGCCTCGTTGTGAGGGAGAGAGGGCCACCGAGAGGGTCGCCTTGTTGTCCTTTCCCCGGAGAGGAGACAAGAGCAGGGCGGGCGCGGCGGAAGGAGTGGCCGCACAGGAAGTGACCCAGAGTGGTCAGTTCCGCTTGACCTGTCCGCGACACATTTGGCGGGAAAAAGGCAGGCCTGAAGGAAGAGGAGGAGGAGGACAAAAAAGGCAGGCCTTGGCCACGCCCCAAAGGAGAAGGAGAAGACTCTCACAGGTGTCTCTATAGTATAGGGAGATTTAGATGCAAACACACACACACATATATATATGCGCATACAGAATAAGAGACAACCTAGTCAAAGAGCAATAGTGATATAATAGTGAATAATAGCGCAAATAGTGATGCAGTAGTGATCAACAGTGCATATGATAGTGAACAATAGTGCATATAAACATGCAGAATAACCTAGTCAAAGAGCAATAGTGATATAATAGTGAACAATAGCGCAAATAGTAGTGATGCAATAGTGATATGATAGTGAACAACAGTGCATATGATAATGAACAATAGTGCATATGATGGTGATATAATAGGGAGAAATAGGGATATAATAGTGAACAATAGTGCATATGCTGGTGATATAATAGGGAGAAATAGCGATGTAATAGTGAACAATAGCGTATATGCTGGTGATATAATAGGGAGAAATAGCGATGTAATAGTGAACAATAGCGTATATGCTGGTGATATAATAGGGAGAAATAGTGATATAATAGTGAATAGTGGTGCATATGTTGGTCATATAATAGGGAGAGATAGCGATATAATAGTGAACAATAGTGCATATGATGGTGATATAATAGGAGAAGACTCACAGGTGTCTATATGGAGATTTAGATACACACACATATATATATATTCATACAGAATAAGAGACAACCTAGTCAAAGAGCAATAGTGATATAATAGTGCATATTATAGTGAACAATTGTGCAAATAGTAGTGATACAAGAGACCAGTAGTGATATAGTAGTGAACAACGACGCATATGATAGTGATATAATAGTGAACAATAGTGCAGATAGTGATACAATAGTGAGCACTACTGATATAATAGTGAACAATTGTGCATATGATAGTGATATAAAAAGCATGGCTATAATAATAATAATATAGTGCTAAAACTGGAAAACATAGACTAGGCCTGGACCAACTTGGGCCTTCCGTCCAGGTGTTTTGGACTCCAACTCCCACAATTCCTGTCAGCCTCAGGCCCCTTCCTTTCCCTCCTTAGCCGCTTAGCACCCAGAGGCAAGGCCAAAGTTGGCCCAGGCCTGATATAGACAATCAGCAATGCATCTGGCTTAACTTTGAAGGCACTGAGGGTGGCTACGGCCGAAAGGGAGCTCTGGTGTGGGCTGGTCCATTAGGTCACAAAGAATCGGAAGAGACTGAACGAATAAACAACTATATTACTAAACCACTATATATATATACCTCAATCAATGGCTGATACCAAATGAGAGACTCCCCCCTGGGCACACAGAAGACTGGGCGACTTGGAAGGCGCTGAACAGACTGCGCTCTGGCACCACGAGATGCAGAGCCAGCCTTAATAAATGGGGCTACAGGGTGGAATCCATGACATGCGAGTGTGGAGAAGAGCAAACCACTGACCACCTGCTGCAATGCACCCTGAGCCCTGCCACATGCACCATGGAGGACCTTCTTGCGGCAACACCAGAGGCACTCCAAGTGGCCAGATACTGGTCAAAGGACATTTAATCAACTACCAAGCTTGCAAACTTAGTGTTTTGTTTGTTTTTAATGCAATACAACTGTTTGGTTCGATCCTGACACGATACATAAATAATTTCGAAAGTAATGCCCAATTGCACCTTCTGAAAGGTTATTTGTGAAATAAGGGGCACCCCTAAATGCTCATAAAACGATTACCCAATATTATACCAATTATTTTATTTTGACATCCAACCGTTCTTGTATCTTTATATCATTTTCTTTAATATGTGTGTGTTTGTATCTCTCTCTCTCTGTGATGTTTTATCTTTGATGTTTTAACTTTAGCTGTGGTGAGTGACAAAATAATATCTGGCATGACGCAGCTAGAGAAAGCCAGCCTAGCGCAATGGTTCTGAGCACTGGATTCCGGTTCCTGCTCAGTCTTTGGAATCTACCGGTTGTCTTTGGGTAAATCCCACTCTCTCAGCCTTAAGATGGCGCAGTGGGTTAAATCCCTGTGCCGGCAGGACTGAAGACTGATAGATCACAGGTTCGAATCCGGTGAGAGGTGGATGAGCTCCCTCTGTGAGCTCCAGCTCCTCATGCAGGGACATGAGAGAAGCCTCCCACAAGGATAAAAACATCAAATCATCCAGGCGTCGCCTGGGCAACGTCCTTGCAGACGGCCAATTCTCTCACACCAGAAGCAACTTGCCGTTTCTCAAGTCGCTCCTGACACGACCAAAAAAAAAAAAAAAAGCCTTAAGGTGAGGAAGGAAATGACAAACCTCCTTGGGATAAATCTTGCCAGGAAAGCCAGGATAGTGTCGGCATAAGTGTGAATCAAAAGTATGTCCAAACTTTCCACATTCTGAGATGCATCCTTTTGCAACACTCTCAGTTTTACTAGCAAACCAGGGGTTAAACCAAACCCTTATAAGAGTTTCTTGCAATACACATGTATTATAATATATATGTGCATATGCTATAAAATATAAATTGTATATATAATGTATGTTTCATATCATCCAAATTTTGGACATTTCTCCTTTACACTTCTGTATTACCGGTGATTCTTGGAACTCCATAGCTGTTCCATGGGGTTCATCACAACATCAACAGATTTCCTTTTCTTAATTAGAAACATGTCCACTTTAATGATAATTACTGCAGCACAATCCACAAATTGTGCAAATTATAAAATTTATAACAATACCTACACCTGAACAGCACAAGCTCTCCTATAGGGATTAAACCTCTCTGGATGTTTTTAAACTCAGGCTGGATGACCATCTTCTGGGAAAACCTTCACTGCATTCCTACCTGGATGAAGGTGGTTGGTCCAGATGTCTTCTGGGGATCCCTTCCAACGCTAGTGAAATACAGATTGCCTGGGAGTACACTGGGCTCTCATTCTTTCCCACCCTTCCCATCAGCCTAATTCAACTGGGCAGAGGAAGGAATCCCACTGGAGCATTGCAGCACACCCAAACACCTGGGAGTCTCCTAGTCTTACCTGGAAAGTGCTCTGACTTAGAAGCACTGCTTGACTATCAAGCAAAAAGTGGGCGCTAGAAATAATATCATACGAAAGCTGACTGGCACAACCTGGGGATCACAACTAGACACAGTGAAGACATCTGCCCTTCTGCTATGCTACTCTGCTGCTGAGTATGCACATGATGTGGCTCTTAATGAGACATGCCACACAATTACAAGATGTCTATGCCCTACACCACTGGAGAAATTATACTGTTTAGCTGGTATTTTGCCACCTGACATCCATCGGGAAGTAGAAACCAATAGTGAAAGGACCAAGGCAATGACATCTTCGGCTGATCCCCGTTTGGATATCAGGCAGCACGCCAATGCCTTAAACCAAGAAACAGCTTCCTAGGATCTACAGCAGTGGTTCTGAACCTGGGGTCCCCAGATGTTTTTGGCCTCCAACTCCCAGAAATCCTAACAGCTGATAAACGCTAGGATTTCTGGGAGTTGTAGGCCAAAAACATCTGGGGACCCCAGGTTGAGAACCACTGATCTACAGAGATACTCGCTGGAACACTTCAGCAAATGAGAGTCCAAAAGCGGCAGGCTAAAACCCAGAACCTCAATCAGTGGCTGAGACCAGATGAGAGACTCCCTCCTGGGCACACAGAAGATTGGGCGACTTGGAAGGCTCTGAACAGACTGCGCTCTGGCATCACAAGGTGCACATCCAGGTGCACAGCCAACCTTAAGAAATGGRGCCACAAAGTGGAGTCCACGACATGCAAGTGYGGAGAAGAGCAAACCACAGACCACCTGCTGCAATGCAGCCTCAGCCCTGCCACATGCACAATGGAGGACCTTCTCACAGYCACACCAGAGGAACTCCCAAGTGGCCAGCTTCTGGTCAAAGGACATTTAGCATCATGTTTTCAAATGCATTTTAATTACTCACAGCTTGCTTCTGACACGATAAATAAACGAGGCAGAGAAATCTGAATTGTTGGAGTTGAGCCTGTGATTGTGTCTAATGATCAAGGGTACTCTGGATGTTGGGAATGACAATGAGGTTCATGTGGGTAGGTAATGATGTTTCTAATGATGAGGTGGCTCTAGATGCAGAGAATGACAATGGGATTCCTGTTCAAAGTGTCTTTTCTGATGAGAATGTTCCTGAAGGGTTTGGGGATGATGGTCTGGTCCCTGAATTGCTACCAGAGAATTCCCATGATTTGGAGCCTGAGAATAGTTCAGCACCTGGGCCAGCTGCAGAAATTAATGAGCCAGTAGATAGACAGGATGTTATTAGTCAGAATAGAAAAGCAAAGCAATCTCTCAGGCATTCTGCCAGGCTAAGAGAGAGAATGATAAGAGAGTCAAGGCTGAAACGAAACCCATTTCTGGCCACTTAGGACATAAGAGTAATTAGGGGGGAAAGTGCCAATTACGGAATATGTAGTCAGACCAAGCATTGTTTGGAATTGAGTCAAGACATATTTCCTGGATCTTGGAAGCCTTGCTTTGGATAGATACATGTGTTAAGTGCCTTTGATTGATGATTCAGGCTTTGGAATTCTAGCTTAGAAGTTTTTGCCTTTGTTTTGTTGAAGGCTTTCATGGCCGGAATCACTGGGTTGTTGTAGGTTTTTTTGGGCTATATGGCCATGTGCTAGGGGTATTCTCTCCTGGCGTTTCGCCTGCATCTATGGCAAGCATCCTCAAGGACATCTAATCACCTCTCAACAAAAGATTGCCCCAGGCACTGCCAGGCCATCAAATGCCAATCAAGGTGGTCAGTTGAAACATTCACACCTAGCTCCAACAGACAAGAGTCCTTTGTCCCACCCTGGTCATTCCACAGATATATAAACTCCTTGTTTTCCTAGTCCCAACAGACCTCACTACCTCTGGGGATGCTTGCCATAGATGCAGGAGAAATGTCAGGAGAGAATGCCTCTAGAACATGGCCATACAGCCCGAAAAAACCTACAACAACCCAGTTTTTGCCTTTGTTTTTCATGAACTTTGATGGACTAATTTCCTGCTCTGTTTGTTCCTGCTTATCTTTCTACCTAATTGGATTTACCTATTTGTATGGAGTGCTTTTTACTGCTACTGCTTTTAAAATATCTTCAGTAAACTGCTTGCATTTCTACTCAGCTGCGTGGTGTTTAAAGTCAGGGGGCTTTTCTTTGCCTGAAGTGCAACATGAATATGGATTCAAGGCAGAGGATTTGCAGCCTCTCTGAAGGAAATGCACACACATGCTTTGATCATGATTTGAAATTTATTATCAGCAACAACAGCATTTCTGCAAGGCCAAGAGGACATGATTTTTTTTTCATTTTATATTTTTAAGAAAACTGGTGATTTCTGAAGTACATTTAAAAATTAAAAACCATACAAAAATTAGTAGGGAAACATTCCTCTTCCCTTGCAGGCATGGACGCAGGGCCTGCGCATCTCAACTATCCTGTAGATAAATTCCTCCTTGCCGCCTTGGGCCGGGGGACGAAACCTGTTAACTGCGTGCATGAGTTTCCACCATCGATACCCAGCTCCTCCCCAACTGGCATTGAAATCCTCTGAAGACGACATGCTCAACTGACGGGCACCTGTTCCAAGAAGCGCTGCTGGAGTCACTGGGGGGGAAAGAGCGCCGCTTCCCTCTCTTTTGGATGTGCCTCGCAACCTCCTTGCTGATCCTTCTGAGGTTCCCTGGGGTTGCTGCACTTGCGACGCCAGCACCGAACCTTCTGGCCAATTGACGTTCGTCTCGTCCAGAATCAACTTGCGACTGAGCTTTCCTGGATGAGGCCTCCTTCCCACGCCATGCAGCCCCGGGCCTTGGCTTTGGCTGCCTCTCCGGCCCTTCGCTGAGCTCCAAGTTCACAGCTGGGCCTCTGCTTTGCCGGGCACAAGGGTGCTTTTCCATGGCCGCCGCCACCCAACGCTAGAGAGGATGGACGCAACTCTACCTGACGTCACCGGAGGCCGGAGCATTCATCTGTTGTTGAGGAGCGTGGGTGGTGTGCCGCGGTGGCCGGCAAACGCCTCCTGCCAGCCAGACACGAAAGGCTCCTTGGGACGAGAAGGGCTGGGGGTTATACTGTTAGTCCTCACGTTGCCCTGACTGCCACCGGGGTCCCTCTGCTGAACGGGACCGGTCTGCTTACTCAGACATTCGGAAGGGCACAGAAGGGCTTGGTGTTCTGTGTTCGAAAGCGGGAATGTCCGCATCTCCCATGGCTGTTCGAACTGGAACAAGGAAAGAGGAAGAAGGGTCATGTCAGGAGCACACAAGGCTTTACATCAGGCATGGACCACCTTGGGCCCTCTCTTCAGATGTTTTGGATTTCAACTTATGTTCTGGGAGAGCCCTGACACCGCCGCCCAGCTCGATGCCGCACGCCTCTGGCTCAGGAAGCATTTACTTATTTACTGTATTTATACACCGCTCTTCTCAACCCCAAAGGGGACTCAGAGCGGCTTACAGATTATGGCAACATTCAATGCCGCATTATACAACAAATAAATATAACATATCAAATATAACATATCAAATTGCAAGAAGGTGAGGCCTGGCCGAGGGCAAGCCTGTCGCAAGCTTCTCTCCAAGGAACTGTCTTCCAAAGGGAAGCTCCCTTTGTCCCACTCAGGACTGGGCCAACTTGCCCCTCCCCCTCCAACTCCAACTCCCACCATTCCTAACAGCCTGTTGGGGATTCCTCATCTTCGGAAGAGGAAGGGGAGCAGGGAAGTGCTCAAGAATTGGAGGGAGAAGAATCAGACAATGAGGGTGCCCATTTGAAAGTGCGCACATTTGTAGAGAGACAAAAAGAGACAGCACAAACGCGTTCAGCCAGAATAGCTGCTAAAAATGCTCAACTAATTGGGAGACACCCTAGCACCTCCTGCATGGGGAATTCAGGGCTATAAATCAGAGGCAGGAGTAGTCAACTTTCGCTGGTAGGAACGACCTTGATACTGCTGTTTTCACTCCAACGGAATCTGTTTTGTGTTTGCTGCTAAGGACTTAGTTCACTGTCTCCTGTCTGATGGAAGACTCGTATTTCTTTTGGGACTTTGTAAGAGACTTTGATTTGTGTCTGGATTAAGACTTCCTCACTTGCTTTTGCACTTTTCAATTGCATTTGCTTATCTTTTGTGTTTGCTGTAGTAAAGCATTTTTCTTTTATTTTCAACATTGTCTAAAGGCTGTTTTTGAAGGGCAATTCAGGACACAGCCTCAGTCTCTTTCCTTTAAGCGGCTGAGGGGGAGAAGGAAGGGGTCTGAGGCTGTCAGGAATGATGGAAGTTGAAGTCCAAAACACCTGGAAGACCCAAGTTTGTCCATGCCTGTTATAGACCCCTTTGTGCAATATCCTTACCTGGATATTGTCATCCACATCAAAGACAGAGAGAGCAGCGTCTTCGCTGACAGAAAGGCTCCCTCGGCTCCGGCCCTTGAGCAGGAGGGGACTCAAAGCTCCGCAAAGCTCAGGGCTGAGGGTCCCAGAGGGAGAGCTGGCGCACGGGACGTGGTTTAGGTTATAGGCTGAGGCATCCGGGGAGCCCGGCTGAGGAATCCACCGCCCGTCTGCTCGGCTGGTGCTCCTGAAATACGAACGTGACACAGAGAAGAGAAAAGGTCACAAGCGCAGACCACACCAAATACAACAATACAACACTGAAATTAAATCCAAGGCCAGAAGTAAGCCGTAAACAAGAGTAGAACGATCATATGTACAGATAGTTCCCAAGTTACAAACAAAATAGGTCCTGTAGGTTTGTTCCTAAGTTGAATTTGTATGTGAGTGTTTTATGTCAGCCTGCGATTGTGTCTGGTGCTCACGATGGGAATGATACTTGTGATGATGTTCATGTTGGGAATGATGTGCATGTTGATGCGCATCATGGGAATGGGGGTGATGTTCCTGATGTTGGGCCTGGGGATGCGGGTTTGATCATGCCAGAGTTAAGTTCAGAAGAGAGGCCAGAGCAAGGCCACATTCCTGGGAAAGACCTTTCACTGCTTTTCTCAGAGCAACAGACTGGAAATGATGCTGAGGTTGATTTCCCAGTTGCAGAGGGAGAGGAGAATGAAACCTTGGACAGAAAGCACAGTTTTAGTAAACAGAGGCAGGACTTTCAGAGGCTGAGATGCTCTGCTCATTTACAACAAAAGAAAGAGAACAAAACGGTTATCTAGTGGGAAAGCAGGGTATAAATAAAGATTATTATTATTATTATTATTATTATTATTATTATTATTATTATTATTATTGAGAAAAAATGCTTTCCTGCCAGTTTTGGCCTTTGGAAACGGTTTATAAATTATTCATGGGAGACCACTGCCTCAGTCGAGTCAACGCTGTTAATTCATGCTGGATTCGTTTTGAAGAGCTCTATATTTTATGTATCAAGTTGTTGCAAAGTTTGTTTTTGTCTGAGAATTCCTGCTCTTTTTCTTCATAGTTTCAAGTGTCTGGTTTCATTTTTATATGTACTAATGGACCTAGTTTCCTTTTAAAGTTCGTGGATTATCTTGGATTTTGGACTTTTATAGTTTCACTGTTTTTTACTGCTTTACCTACATATTTTCTATAATAAACTGCTTGCTGTTTTACCAAGTTTCAAGTCAGAGGTGCTCCTGCTCTGGAGAACAACAGTAAGTCAGAACGGATATATATTTTTAAGTGTAACTCCAGTCAAATATATAGATGTACTGTATATACTTGAGTAAAGCCTAGTTTTTCAGGCCTTTTTTTGGGCTGAAAAAGTCCCTCTCGGCTTATACTGGAGTCAAGGTTATTTATTATTTTGCTCTGTTATAAATACGTAATAAATGTATTATTATTATTATTATTATTATTATTATTATTACATTTATTATTTTACTTTATTGTTATTATTAAATTTATTATTTTACTCTATTTATTATTATTAAATTTATTATTTCACTCTATTTATTATTGTTATTATTATTACAATTATTATTTTACTCTATTTTTATTGGAAGAGTATGCAAGTTTTATGTAAAAATTACACTTTTATGTAAATATTCAAAAACATTTAACCTCCTGATGCCTCAATTAATGTAATTTTATTGGTATCTACTTTTATTTTGAAATTTACCAATATCTGTTGCATTTCCTACCCTCGGCTTATACTCAAGTCAATCTGTTTTCCCAGTTTTTTGCAGTAAAATTAAGTGCCTCGGTTTATATTCGGGTCGGCTTATACTCGAGTATATACGGTATATTTAGCTTTTAATAGTTCGAAGCTGCGTGTTGGGGTGAGCTCCCACTGTTAGCCCTAGCTCCTGCCTAACTAGCATTATGAAAAAATGCAAATGTGAGTAGATCAATAGATACTGCTTCAGTGGGAAGGTAATAAAGACGCCCATGCAGCCATGCTGGCAAATAAACCCACGAGGTGTCTATGGACAACAGGCTCCTTGGCTTGGTACTGGAACAAGAGCACCTCCCCATGGCCAGAGTTGAACACTGCCTCCAGAAAGCTGGAGATGAAAGGGGAAGCCTTTACCTTTGTTCTCTATACTTGTGTGTCATTGCTATTCCACTGTAGTAAAGGAACTGAATGTTTGCCTATCTGTGAATGTTGTAATCTGCTCTGAGTTCCCTCAGGGAGAATATAAATAAAGTGTTGTTGTTGTTGTTATTGCACTGGGAAGGGTGAACACCTTTGTTGTGTTTGTTTTGTTTCATTTTCTGTCCCTGTGAGAAATGAATTTTGAAAAATTCGACTTGTTGAGTAAAGAAGGATTGGCGATAAAGCTTCAGTGGAGACCCCTTTTCCACCTAATATTAACATTAAGAGTCGAAATCCCACTCCGCTTTGCTTTGGTGAGACCTCATTGGGAATAACCCTGTGTCTAGTTCAGATCTTGGCCTGCAGAGCTCAAGTAAATTCAGAATCCACTGAGGCTCAGTGAAAGCCGTGAGTTATCTTTGCTGATATTTTCCTCCGAAATAACACTGTAGACAAAATAAACAGATACAATGGAAGCCGGTAAGAATATTATTCCCACAATCCAGATCCATCCCTTAAGAGATACCTGTTCGCCCGCCTGTGGGAAAGACTTCCTGCCCAGGAATCCCAACGGACCCGCTCCAATTCTTCAAATTTTTGGTGGCGGTTCAGATACGCCTCATCGGAAGTATCTTCCACCTAAGGAAAAAAATAGATATACTTGTGTGCTCAAGAAAGCCAACACAATTCCCAGCAAGATATGAAGATATGTGCTTTGCACCTTAAAAACAGACAAGCATCTTGAGCTCTGAGGATGACCTGGGAAGGAATCCCACTGGAGCATTGCAGCGCACCCAAATACCTGGGAGTCACTCTGGACCGTGCTCTGACTTATAAGAAGCACTGCCTGAACATCAAGCAAAAAGTGGGTGCTAGAAATAATTTCATACAAAAACTGATTGGCACAACCTGGGGATCACAACCAGACACAGTGAAGACATCTGCCCGTGTGCTTTGCTACTCTGCTGCTGAGTATGCATGCCCAGTGTGGAACACATCTCACCACGCTAAAACAGTGGATGTGGCTCTTAATGAGACATGTTGTGTCATCACAGGATGTCTACACCCTATACCACTGCAGAAATTATACTGTTGAGCTGGTATTGCACCACCTGACATCTGTCGAGAAGTAACAGCCTATAATGAAAGGACCAAGGCAGTAACATCTTTGGCCTATCCTCTGTTTGGATATCAGCCAGCAAACCAATGCCTTAAATCAAGAAAAGAGCTTCATAAGATTGGCAGAGATACTCGCAGGACCGCCTCAGCAAGCGAGAGTCCAAAAGTGGCAGGCTCAACCCCGGAACCTCAATTACTAGCAAAGACTGGATGAGAGACACCCTTCTAAGCACACAGAAGACTGGGTGACTTGGAAAGCGCTGAACAGACTGAACTCTGGCACCATGAAGTGCAGAGCCAATCTTCAGAAATGGGGCTACAAAGTGGAGTCCACAACATGCCACCTACTGCAATGCAACCTGAGCCCTGCCACACGAACAATGGAGGACCTTCTTACAGCCACACCAGAGGCACTCCAAGTGGCCAGCTACTGGTCAAAGGACATTTAGCATCATGCCAAGTTTTTAACTTTGCTGCTAAAATGTGGATGAATAACTAAAGCATTATTATTATTATTATTATTATTATTATGTATTAAAATTTCACTTCTGGAAAAAATTGAGAAATATGAAAAGACAATGTTCCTTGTTCGCAGGATTTCATTTGCCAGATCCATAAAATAAAATAAAAATAAAATAGCAAACACACGGAAAGAACAGTACGTGTTCTTGAGAGCAGTACGTGTGAAAAAGATCTTGGAGTCCTCATGGACAACAAGTTAAACATGAGCCAACAATGTGATGCGGTGGCAAAAAAGCCAATGGGATTTTGGCCTGCATCAATAGGAGCATAGTGTCTAGATCTAGGGAAGTCATGCTACCCCTCTATTCTGCCTTGGTTAGACCACACCTGGAATATTGTGTCCAATTCTGGGCACCACAATTCAAGAGAGATATTGACAAGCTGGAATGTGTCCAGAGGAGGGTGACACAAATGATCAAGGGCCTGGAGAACAAGCCCTACGAGGAGCGGCTTAAGGAGCTGGGCACGTTTAGCCTGAAGAGGAGAAGGCTGAGAGGAGACATGATAGCCATGTATAAATATGTGAGAGGAAGCCACAGGGAGGAGGGAGCAAGCTTGTTTTCTGCTTCCCTGGAGACTAGGACGCAATGGAACAATGGCTTCAAACTACAAGAAAGGAGATTCCATCTGAACATGAGGAAGAACTTCCTGACTGTGAGAGCTGTTCAGCAGTGGAACTCTCTGCCCCGGAGTGTGGTGGAGGCTCCTTCTTTGGAAGCTTTTAAACAGAGGCTGGATGGCCATCTATCAGGGGCGATTTGAATGCAATATTCCTGCTTCTTGGCAGGGGGGTTGGACTGGATGGCCCATGCGGTCTCTTCCAACTCTTTGATTCTATGAACAGCTTAGTGATGAATAGGAAACCAATTCTTTGGAGCATAGCGATAACCACATAACACATGCACATAAAAGTCCTTCAGTAACAGAAGGATGAGAACATTTTTTGAGAAAACAAGGATGTTTTGACTCCCTTCCACACCCTGGTATGACTCAAGTCCTTGCTGGTAAATATAAGCTGAGGTTCAGAATGAGAACAGAATGACTTTTATAGTTTCCTTCTGAAGCCAAAGATGGATGCTGCATGCATGTCTATCAAAGCCTTCCTCAATACGATCCCCAGCAATCCTTGAGGGTTTATTTTTCTTACCTCTGAATCTACTTCCTCTGAGGACTTCAGCTCTTCCAAATTCACCATTCTCCAGCTGATGTAAGGAAAAAAAACCCAACCCAGGTTAGAAACATTCAGGAAAATACTTCTGCAAAGCAAGCCCCTTTCTTACTTCCTTCCTCCTCATGAGCCCTAAAGGCATAATGCTGTATTCTGCAGACAAAGGCTCAATTCAAAAATGCCAAAGCTCTCAAAATGGCATTTTTAGTGCCTTCTCTGCTGTTGCACCCCAGTTCCAGGTGATCCTCCCCCTTAAGAGGCCCAATTGGCACCATCATTTCTGTCATCCCAGCACTATGTAAAAGCTCAATTTGTTAACTAATGCTTTCGGGACCAAAAAAGCCTTTATACTAGGCATGGGCAAACTTCAGCCCTCTCTTCGGGTGTTTTGGACTCCAGTGCTGAGAGGCAAAATAGAGCTGCCCGGTCAACCCACAGAGTCAGCAGCTTCCAAGGGAACCCACCGTGGCGTCAAAATCTCCTTATACTGCAGCTTCTCCACCCGTGTCGCCGCAGCCATTGACATGGGGATCACGATATTGTTGATGTCGTAAGAACATTCCACTTTTTTCTTTTTTGCAGGCTGCTGAAACCACACAGAGGTCATCAGAAAGACAGCACTGTAACATCACAACTCTTCCTAAGCTTGATAATTAAGGAGACGCTAATGATGTTGTTTTTATTGCTCTTGTGGTGTTTTATACTGTTTAATGTTTTAATTTATATTATGTTTTATGTGTACCGATTTGTTGGAAACCGCCTTGAGTCGCCGATTGGCTGAGAAAGGCGGTATACAAATACAGTAAATAAATGATAATAAATAACATGTTATCAACAGCTCAAAACAGCCTCCCTGATATCACTCAATCCGACTGTCACTGTACCGGGAAAAAAATTCTCAACAATCTGAGCCAACAATCCCCCACATCAGCACATTTCCACATGGGGGCAATAATAGTATTGCAGGGCAAGGGTGATATGACTGTGAAGGTATCCTCAACTATAAATAATAATAATAATAACAATAATAATAATAATATTTTTATTTTTATACCCCGCCTCCATCTCCCTTAAGGGATTTGGGGTGGCCTACCAAGGGATTAGCCCAGGGAGCACCAAGTTAAAAATATAAACACAATAAAATAGCATCAAAACAAAATAAAATAAAAACATATCAGAATAAAACATAACATCATAAAAACAGTACCATACAGAAGGATAACAGTGCTGAGTACAGATGGCTCTGGGTTTGTGCAAATTTCTAGATAGTGCAAATGGAAAGTGCAAAATTCAGAAGGCAGAGATGGGAGGATAATGTTCAAAATATCAGGATTGTAGAGCGGAGGACCATGATAATGTGCTGGAACTTAGGTAACATTGGGCCAATTCTTTGGAACTGCCTAGTCAAAGGCACAGCGGAACATCCCATGTTTTTAGGTTCTTGCAGAAGGTGGACAGGGTAGGTGCCAGTCTAATCTCCCTAGGAAGAGAGTTCCAGAGCCGGGGGGCCACCACCGAAAAGGGCTTCTCCCTTGTCCCCACCAACCGTTCTTGAGACAGAGGTGGAAGCGAGAGAAGGGCTTCCCTGGATGATCTTAGGGCTCATATTGGTTCATAGAGGAGGATGCAATCACAAAGAGAGGCAGGTCCTGAACCGTTTAGGTCTTTGTAGGTAATCACCTGCACCTTGAATTGGGACCAGAAACTCATTGGCAGATTTTTTTCTGCACAGAATTGGTCTTAATACAGTACTCCTGGTCAGTCGTAAGGCCGAACAGGGCATACAGCCTGTGTTGGATGGGGTCACACTCCCGCTGAAGACACAGGTTCGCAGTCTGGGTGTGATCCTGTACTCATCGCTGAGCCTGGAACTCCAAGGCTGAGGTGACCAGGGGAGCATTCGCACAGTTAAAGCTTGTGTGCCAGCTGCGCCTGTACCTTGGGAAGTCTCACTTGGCCACAGTAGTCCACGCTCTTGTTACATCCTGTATAGACTACTGCAATGCTCTCTACGTGGGGTTGCCTTTGAAGACTGTCCGGAAGCTTCAACTGGTCCAACGGACAGCAGCCAGATTGCTAACTGGAGCGGCTCTCAGGGAGCAACTCCCCTGTTGCACCATCTCCACTGGCTGCCAGTTTGCTACCGGGCACAATTCAAAGTGCTGGCTTTAGCCTATAAAGCCCTAAACGGTTCTGGCCCAACTTACCTGTCCAAACTAATCTCCCCTTATGAACCTGTGAGGACTTTAAGAACATCTGGAGAGGCCCTGCTCTCGGTCCCACCATCATCACAAGCACAGTTGGGGGGGGGGGAGAACGGGAGGCAGGGCCTTCTCAGTGGTGGCCCCTTGGCTATGGAACGCCCTTTCTAGGGAGATTAGATCTGCTTCTTCGTTCCTATCATTCCGAAAGCATTTTAAGACATGGCTTTTTGAGTGGGCATTTGAAATTATGGAGTTATGGATATAATAACGGAATAACTACATGGCGGAACTGGACAATGTTTTAAGGAATATCGATTAAAGTATGTTTTATTATAATGGTTGATTTTATTGTTGCTAATGCATTTATATTGTATATTGTAATCATGTCCTTGGTGGCATTGAACTCTTGCTTGTAAACTGCCTCGAGTTGCCGGAAGGCTGAGAGGGGCGGTATAGTAATGTACTAAATAAATAAGGCAACACTCTTAGGCCTCTTCCACACAGCTGAATAAAATCCCACATTTTCTGCTTTGAACTGGAATATGTGGCAGTGTGGACTCAGATAACCCAGTTCTGGGTTATACGGCTGTGTGGAAGGGCCCTTAGATTCATTACACAGTTGCACTGATTTCTTGTTCTTGCTTTCTGCAATTGTATGTTAACCACTTTCCTGAGTGTAGCAGAGGCAAGGAAGAATATGAGGCCCTGGCAAACGATGTGCTGCTACAGAATGGCAGCAGAGAAAGGGCCATGAGAACATGGGATTGGGGACAAAATTAGAACCCTTACAAGCCTTTTCTGGGATCACGTAATAAGAAAGTAATGCATCTGAGACTGACGACCAAGGACATTTCAGCAGGACATGCCCAACTATTAAGCCAACAATGCAGACTTTTTATTAGTGACTGAATAGAAACTTATATCTCTGATCTAGCTGACTTTCTCAAGAACACAAGAGGACAAAGAGGAGCAGCTGTGGGAGAATTTAAAAGGGAGAAGACCCAAGAGAAGAAACCGAGAAAGAAGAATATTCCACCTGAAAGAGAGATGAAACAGATAACAGAGAAGTCTTCCTTCCTCTGTATATGTGGCACATTCCTAGTCAACCTTTGGGTCTCCCTTTATGTTTTTAATTAGAAGGGAAAAGATATACGGAAATCCTCCGTGCAGTTATATTATTGCAATAATCAGACTGTTAAAAGCATACTTCAAGGCCAAAACTGAGGTTCCACAGGGGAATAAGCTTGAAAGAGAAAGGTATCTTAGTTGGGAGACAACACAAGGTGAAAAGAATAGCACGTTTTGCAGATCTGATTAGGCACAAAGCAAAAATGGGATAGACTAGAGTCTAAGGAAGGTCTCTTGGCAATGCTCAGTTGTTACTTCCTCCTCTTTGCAGCCTTGTGACCAGGATGAGGATGTGTTCCAACTCACCAAGGCTGAGCTGCCAGCAGCCACAGAATTGCCGGCCACTTGGTTGGAGGCTGGGCTGGGAACGCCTTCCAGGGACAGAGGCGACGCATGATGGAGGGAAGAAGACCTGTGGGCCTGAGGCAAGCCAGTGGCAAACCAGCTGCGACCACCAGGTACCTTCAGCAGAGAACCTGGCAACAAAGCGAGAGATGAGAAACTCAATTGGTGCCCATTCGTCATGTGGGCTTCATCCAGAAGCAAAAGGAGGCATGGGCCAAATTTGGCCTTGCTTTCAGGTGTTTTGGACTTCAACTCCCACAATTCCAAACAGCCAATAGGTCCAAAACACCTGGACACAGTTGTCCCATGCCTAGGCAAAAGGTATTTATTAGAATGTCAATGGAATAGCATAAAAGAAGCAGAAGAGCCAATTGGTTATATATTGTGATGTTCCTTGAATGAGCTATGTTGGGAATCTACTAATAGATGTCATTTCATAATCAAGTCACAAGGATGTTATATTAGTTCATTAGATTGAGTAAATTATATTGTAGCATACTTACTTACGTCAAAAAATCTGGAAACATCCAGGTATATCCTATGGTTATGTTTTAATTCTAAATTCTGTTTGTTTCACCTATTATGTGCTTTTTGAAAGTATAATTGCTTAGACTGATTTTGCAGTTTGTTTACTGTTTTGATAGGGTGGCATTCCAATAAATTCGCCAGATGAGATTTTCGTATGATATAATAATATAATATAATATATTGTATATACATATAATATTTACAATATTATAATGTAATGCAATATAATAATAAAAGTAATATATGATAATTATATATTTATATTACATGTAATATTACTAATAATATTACGATACAGTGGTATGGTGCAATATAGCAATGTTTAATGCTGATATTGTACTATGCTAATAATATATTGTATGTAGCATATACCTTGTAAGCCGCTCTGAGTCCCCTTCGGGGGAGAAGGGCGGCATATAAATATCGTAAATAAATACATAAATATTTCTCATATGCGCAAAGCTTACCAGATGGGGAGAGAGACGACGAACAAATGTTGTTGGTGAGGTCCTTCAAGCCACAATTGGGAGCCTTTAGAGTCTTGATTTTATGGCTTAGCTGGTGGCCCTCTCTCAGCAAGGCTTCAAAGTGTAAGTGAAGGGGGTTGCCTGGTCAGAGAAAGGCAGAAGAAATGGTTTTGAGACCCACTGCAAAGTCACATGCATCGCTGTTTATTTACTATTCACATTTACATGCCACGTTTCCCACTTTGTTGCTATTTTTCTTGGCATCGGTGCTCCTTGATAAAACCAGCGCTCACTGACCCAGCAAACACAGAGGTCTAGTCTGGTCTCAAAGGGGAGCTAGGCAATTTTTTAGAGATACCGTGAAGGAACAGAAAAGGGAAATGAAACAACTATCACCTATGTGACAGAAAGGCAACCCTCCACAAAGATGGCACAGAAAAACCGAACTTTATTTACATACTAGCCATCCCCTGCCATGCATTGCTGTGGCCCAGTCTAGTGACCTGGAAAATAAAGTAATGAGAAAGTGTGGGTTTCTAATATATGTAATTTCTTTCTGCTTGTGGGTAAACAATATTTCTTGTTGTTTCTTTGTCAGTGTTGATGTCAAGATTGTCTGGTTTGCCTACTCTGGAACAGGCAAGGTATCATTGTCCTACTTTATGGGTCTCTTTCAAATCTATGAGACTATATCTCCATGCGCGTGAATCATATCGATTGATCTATCTATGGCTGGATGGCTCTTTGTCAGGAGGGCTTTGCTTACATTTTCTTGCCCTGGTGAAGGGAGTTGGACTGGATGGCCTTAAGTATTTTTTGTTGGTCATGGGAGTTCTGTGTGGGAAGTTTGCACCAATTCTGACATTCGTGGGGTTCAGCATGCTCTTTGATTGTAGGTGAACTATAAATCCCGGTAACTACAACTCCCACATGTCAAGATCAATTTCCCTCAAACTCGATCTGTGTTCATACTTGAGCAAATGGAATATTCATGCCAAGTTTGGTGCAGATCCATCATTGTTTGAATCCATCGTGCTCTCTGGATGTAGGTGAACTACAACTCCCACACTCAAGGTCAATGCCCACCAAACCATTCTAGTGTTTTCTGTTCGTCATGGGAGTCCTGTATGCCACGCTGGGTTCAATTCCATCGTTGGTGGAGTTCAGAATGCTCTTTGATTGTAGGTGAACTATAAATCCCAGCAACTACAACTCCCAAATGACAAAATCAATTTTTTGAGTGATGGTCACTCCTTGGGTTAGTAGGTGCCTTGTGGCCAAATTTGGCAGCAATTCATCCAGTGGTTTTTGAGTTATGTTCATCCCACAAACGAACATTACATTTTTATTTATATAGATTTAATTCATATCCCGCCTTCCCACAAGTCATTCAGGCAAAGCACCATATTAATGCAAATTAATTTAAAAAGACCATATTAATGCAAAAGTTAAAATACAATTCAAGAAAAAGAGTTTACTGAAACCACAAAGTCAGTTTGTTATTGTTCATTTGTTCAGTCGTTTCTGACTCTTCGTGACCTCATGGACTAGTCCACGCTAGAGCTCCCTGTCAGCCGTCACCACCCCCAGCTCCTTCGAGGTCAAGCGAGTCACTTTAACAGTCAGTTTAACAGGGAGGAAAAGCCCACCATGAGAAGAATACTGGCTACTACCAGTAGAATGAATGAAAGGCTACATCAAGCATGGGCAAAATTCGGCCCTCCCTCCAGATGTTTTGTGGGAGTTGAAGTCCAAAATGCCTGGAGGAAGGGCCAAAACTTGCCCATGCCTGGGCTACATAGTTTTCCTTCTCTTGCTTACCATGAGAAAATGAGAGGATGGGATGGAAGCCCGAATCCAGGAGGGCGACCCGCTCTTCTAAGGACATTGTCTCTGGGTCCACGGTCTGGATCGAGGCTTTGCAGCCACACAAGATGCAGGACTTGGGCTCTTCGCAGCCGCATTTTAGGCTGAGAGGCTTCTGAGGCTGGAACAAGAGAGAGGCCAAAACCTTCAGTCAAGAGGGAGAGATGGCTGCAAACCAGAGGGAAATGCACCAATAGGACGGGTGAAAAAAAACTCGACTTCTTCCTATGACAGGGAGCATCAACTCTTCTGAAGGAGTTCTTATAGTCAAACGTCAACTGCAGCAGCTCAACACATGA
This sequence comes from Anolis sagrei ordinatus, assembly GCF_025583915.1. Lineage (NCBI taxonomy): Eukaryota > Metazoa > Chordata > Lepidosauria > Squamata > Anolidae > Anolis > Anolis sagrei. The sequence continues at coordinate 131,926,991 of NW_026847660.1, read as the reverse complement.
TTTACAATTCCCAATATGTCTGTCTGGAAGTATATCCAAATAAGTAGCCACCATATGAAAGAGAAAAGCACCAGCACAACCAGGTTGCAAATGAGGCCACAATCTTTAGAATGCTCTCCCGTCCCCATATAATTTCTCTGAAACAACCCTCTAAGAAGCCAGGGGCACGCTGCCAGGAAAAAAAGAAACAGAATGGAATGGCAGAGAATCATAGAATCATAGAAGCAAAGAGTTGGAAGAGACCTCATGGGCCATCCAGTCCAACCCCTGTCAAGAAGCAGGAATATTGCATTCAAATCACCCCTGACAGATGGCCATCCAGCCTCTGTTTAAAAGCTTCCAAAGAAGGAGCCTCCACCACACTCCGGGGCAGAGAGTTCCACTGCTGAACGGCTCTCACAGTCAGGAAGTTCTTCCTCATGTTCAGATGGAAATCTCCTCTCTTGTAGTTTGAAGCCATTGTTCCGTGTCCTAGTCTCCAGGGAAGCAGAAAACAAGCTTGCTCCCTCCTCCCTGTGGCTTCCTCTCACATATTTATACATGGCTATCATATCTCCTCTCAGCCATCTCTTCTTCTTAGAAGGAAGTAGGATGGGTGAAAATGAAATAGAATCATAGAATCATAGAGTTGGAAGAGATCTCATGGGCCATCAAGTCCAACCCCATTCTGCCAAGAAGCAGGAAAATTGCATTCAAAGCACCCCTGATGGCCATCCAGCCTCTGTTCAAAAGCTTCCAAATGAAGGAGCCTGGACCACACTCCAGGGCAGAGAGTTCCACTGCTGAACGGCTCTCACAGTCAGTGAATGATAATGTCTAGATTCCTATGGCTCACCTATTGTGAAATGGTTGACCACTCTCTGTAATTCGATCCAGTTAATAATCTGGCTGCCGCCTGCTGGACCAATTGGAATTTCCAGGCCGTCCTCAAGGGCAGCCCCACGTAGAGCGCATTGCAATAGTCCAATCTAGAGGTAACTAAGGTGTGGACCACCGTGGCCAAATCCAACTTCACGAGGTACGGTCGCAGCTGGTGCACGAGCTTTAATTGTGCGAAGGCCCTCCCAGCCAGCAAATAAGTAAGTATTTACTTACTTACTATATTTATATTCCATCTCTCTCAGCCCGCAGGCAACTCAAGACGGTTTACAGTTGGAACCAAGACCATAAAATACAATATCAATACAATAAAACCATCGAACAATAAAAACCATAACAAAATCAGTAAAAATATGAACATTAGAGTCTTTGATTAAAAACATTGTCCAATCACATAATCCAACCATTCCATTTTCCTACGTCTGTTACGTTGTATTTGGAAAGGTCTGCTCAAAGAGCCAAGTCTTGACTCTCTTTCAAAATGTTAGAAGGGAGGGGGCTGATCTAACATCCTTAGGGAAGGTGTTCCACAGCCGAGGGGCCACCACAGAGAAGGCCCTGACTCTCGTCCCTGCCAGTCATACTTGTGACGAAGGCGGGACCGAGATCAGGCCTCCCCAGACGATCTTAAAATCCTGGAGGGTTCACGTCACCAAAACAATCCGAACACAGGCAATCTCTTCTGAATTCAGAAGCTCACCTGTGCCAGGTGCAATCAGCACTTGGATGGAAGATCACCACGTAAGACTAAGGACTTCCAGAGGCAACTAGGGCCCCTTCTGAATAAAATCCCACATTTTCTGCTATGAACTGGAATATATGACAGTGTGGACTCCGATAACCCAGTTCAAAGCAGATATTGTGGGATTTTTTGCCTTGATGCTCTGAGTTATATGTGTGAAAAAGTCCTAGGAAGGCATTTCTAGTCAGAATTTGCAATCCAGAAATGGATTAAGGCAGATATGGACCAACTTGGACCCTCCAAGTGTTTTAGATTTCAACTCCCACAATTCCTAACAGCCTACCCTAAAGGAAACCAGTGCTGTTGGAGGCAACCATCTTCTCTGAGTGGATGATGTTAAGAGGAACATTATGAAATGCTTTTTCTAGCGACAGCTGCAGAAGAAAGACTTCAGGCCTACCTTCCTGCTCAGGTGGGAGACGGCGCTGACTCTCACCAGCCTGCGCTTCCTGTATCTGCAAATGGGACGGATCCTGGCGGCCACACAGCTGGGGTCGAGGGTTGCGGGAGGGGCGGGAAGGCAGTTGCTTGGTGGCTTCGGTTTCTTGAGAACGCGGCCAGGGTTCACGCCGTCCTGGGGATTGAGGGAGGAACCTGTGTTGAAACTGAAGCCAAAAAGAGAGACATCCATACATTAAACACACTCCTGGAAAGGGAATTCAACATTGCATTGTGACAGATTATATCAGAGCACATATTTCTAGGACAGCTGGGTTCTCAATTTGTCACAACATTCACACCTAGCTCCAGCAGAGAAGAGCTCTTTGTCCCACCCCAGTCCTTCCACAGATAAATGCCTCTAGAACATGGCCATATAGCCCGAAAAAGAACCTAGTGATTTCAGCCATGAAAGCCTTCGACAATACAACTACCTAGTCCTTTAACAGTTTCACCAGGGCAGAGAAAGGCAGTCGAAAGGGCAAAGCCAGGCCCAGCTTACCTGTCCGAACGTATCTCTCCTTATGAACCATCTAAGAGTTAAAATTACCCGGGGAGGCTCACTCTCGGTCCCACCTTCTTCGCAGGTGTGACTGGGGGGGGGGGGGGCATGAGAATCATAGAATCATAGAGTGGGAGACCTCTGGGCCATCCAGTCCAACCCCATTCTGCCAAGAAGCAGGGAATTTGCATTCAAAGCACCCCACAGATGGCCATCCAGCCTCTGTTTAAAAAAGCCTCCAAAGAAGGAGCCTCCACCACACTACGGGGCAGAGAGTTCCACTGCTGAACAGCTCTCACAGTCAGGAAGTTCTTCATATTCAGATGGAATCTCCTTTCCTGTAGTTTGAAGCCATGGTTCCACCATGTCCTATTCTCCAGGGAAGCAGAAAACAAGCTTGCTCCCTCCTCCCTATGACTTCCTCTCACATATTTATCCATGGCTATCATATCTCCTCTCAGCCTTCTCTTCTTCAGGCTAAACATGCCCAGCTTCTTAAGCCGTTCCTCATAGGGCTTGTTCTCCAGACCCTTGGTCATTTTAGTAACCTTCCTCTGGACACATTCCAGCTTGTGACAGGGCCTTCTCAGTGATAGCCCCTTGGTTGTGGAACACCCTCCCTAGAAGTAGTAGATCAGCCCCTTCCCTCCTGACCTTTTGCAGAAAAGTGAAAACATAACTTTTTGAACAAGCCTTCGGAATCGAATGCAACAGTCAAACACGATATTAGACGAAAGTGAACACTGGAACAGCCCAGAAGATGATTTATGGACAGTGAGACTAACACTGAAGACATTGGTTTTATATGTTTTATTGAATATATTTTTAATTCTGTTAATTGTATATTGTTTGGCATTGAATTGCTGGCTGGCTATAAGCTGTCTTGAGTCACCTTCGGGTTCCAGAAAGGCGGGATAGAAATATCGTAAATAAATAAATAAATAAAATTCTCAAATTACAACAGCAAAACAACAGAGGAAACAAACAAGGACATCTAATCACCTCTCAACAAAAGATTGCTCCAGGCACTGCCAGGCCATCAAATGCTAATCAAGGTGGTCAGTTGAAACATTCACACCTAGCTCCAGCAGACAAGAGTCCTTTGTCCCACCCTGGTCCTTCCACAGATATATAAACCCTTTTCCTAGTTCCAACAGACCTCACTACCTCTGAGGATGCTTGCCATAGATGCAGGCGAAACATCAGGAGAAAATGCCTCTAGAACATGGTCATATAGCCCGAAAAAACCTACAACAACCCAGTGATTCCGGCATGAAAGCCTTCGACAATAAATAAATAAATAAATACATTTGAGTGGCAGGAATATTGTCATCTCAGTGCCCCTTTTTGTGATGGGAAGAAATGTTGGTGAGAGTGGTCCCCGAGATGGCATGATTTATCTAATATCTTTCAGTTGAAACTATTTTTCCCAGGGAAATATTTAGGTTGTTGAAGGCTTCCATGGACAGAATCACTGGGTTGCTGTTAGTTTTCTCGGCTGTCCCAGAATGCTTCTGGAACATGGCCATACACTCTGGAAAACGCACAGCAACACAACATATTTTTTAGATGTTTGTAGTTTTAAAGAACTAGTAAGGGCCCCAAAGAATGCACTGGAAACCTCAAGCCACACCACTCTAATCCCCAATTCATATAAAACCCTAATATTTACTATACTACCCCAAATAAAAGCCAGGAAAAAACTTATTTTGATTAGGACTGTTATAACTACCCATTTCATCACGTCGACTTTGCTATTGCAGTTCAAAGGGAAAAGAAAGCCCTGAACAGACAACATAAATCCTTCAGGGAAATAGTATGACTGTAGGTATTGGTGTCACTCGATGTCCCAGTGCCCTACATTTACAGCGGTGTGATTTCACATGGTTGAGAGGACATGTATTCCATCTTTGAAATAATGGGCTTGACCTAACATTTCATATACAATTCAGCATGTTAATCAATGGGCCCACTTTAGCTGGAACTAGCAAACAGATTTAGACTGAAGCCAATAAAATAAACTGTATCACTTCAACATACTGTAGAAATCTCAAAGGATTCCTCCATCAAACAGAAGCATTTAAACAAGGATTTCATTTTGAAAAAACACATTCAAACACAGAATATGTCAACTATTATTTTTACTGTAATGAATGTTATTGGGTCCACACAGTAAGGCATACATATTTTAAGTGTGATCAAGTCTGGATCCAACAGGCTGTAAACATTTAGGAAATGGCACTAGTGTATACAATACTCAGGAGTATTTTCAGTTTTTTGTTTATATTAACCTCTGTTTCAGAATAACAATAATAACAATAATTAATATCCTGCTCCCTCTCCAAACAGGGCTCGGGGCGGTTTACAGCATGTCATCTCTGCAAAGCCCAGTGTTTGGATTACACATATAATAATAATAATAATAATAATAATAATAATAATAATAATAATAATAATGGATGAATGGAATTAGGCAATTTTGGAGTAGAGATATTGCTGTCTGCTACTTTATAGGTCTGCAGATGTCAGCAGTTCCAACTGTTAGGAACTGTGGAAGTTCAAGTCCAAAACACCCGGATGGGGGGCTGAAATTTGCCCATGCATGCATTACACTCGCACATCATGGAGCCCCCGGTGGCACAGTGGGTTAAACCCCTGTGCAGGCAAGACTGAAGACCGACAGGTCGCAGGTTCGAATCCGGGGAGAGGCGGATGAGCTCCCTCTATCAGCTCCAGCTCCTCATGCGGGGACATGAGAGAAGCCTCCCACAAGGATGATAAAAAAATCAAATCATCCAGGTGTCCCCTGGGCAACGTCCTTGCAGATGGCCAATTCTCTCACACCAGAAGCGACTTGCAGTTTCTCAAGTCGCTCCTGACACGACAAAAAAAAATATGGCTGCAATCACAGGGTGTTGTGCGGTTTCCAGGCCGCATGGCCATGTTCTAGCAGCATTTTCTCCTGACATTTCAACAGCCACAGATGCAGGCAAAAGGTCAGGAGAAAATGCAGCTAGAACATGGCCATACAACCACACAATACCCACTTCTAGACTTTGTTTCTTTATGAACTGGTGGTTGCCTGTACATAAAACCCCAGCATCACAGGTGTCTTGTACAGCCAAACACAGCAGTTCTTGGGTGGAGGTTGGAGGGAGAGGACAAGTGCACAGCCACACATCCCCTTCCCAGAAAGACACTTTCTCAACGTGGGAGTCAGGACCCCTGGGGGGGGGGGGGGTCACGAGGAGGTGTCAGAGGTGTCGCCAAAGACCATCAGAAAACACAGAATTATCTGTTGGTCATGCGAGTTCTATGTAGGAAGTTTGGTCCAATTCTATCATTGGTGGGGTTCACAAAGCTCTTTGATGGTAGGTGAACTAAAAATCCCAGCAACTACAACTTCCAAATATCATGGTCTATTTTCCCCAAACTCCACCAGTGTTCACATTTGGACATATTCAGTATTCGTGCCAAATTTGGTCCAGATCCATCTTTCTTTGTTTGAGTCCACAGTGCTATCTGGATGTAGGTGAACTACAACTCCAAAACTTAAGGACGATGCCCACCAATATTTTCTGTTGCTCATGGGAGTTCCATGTGTCAAGTTTAGGTCAATTCCGTCGTTGGTGGGGTTCAGAATGCTCTTTGATTGTAGACGAACTATAAATCCCAGCAACTACAACTCCCAACTGACAAACTCAATCCCCCCCCAACCTCACCAGTATTCGAATTTGTGCGTATTGGGTTTTTCTGCCCAATTTGGTCCAGTGAATGAAATTACATCCTGCATATCGGATATTTACTTGACGATTCATAACAAGAGCAATATTAGAGTTGTGGAGTAACAATAAAAATAATTGCATGGTTGGGGGTCACCACAACATGAGGAGCTGTATTAAGGTGCCCGGCGTTAGGAAGGTTAAGAAACACTGACATAGAAGTTCACCCTCTGGGCTTCCTCAAGTGTCACTGGGGAGCAGATGGGAAAAAAGGAGAAGGCCTTTTCACACCCTGGTCATGGATTACCAACATTCCCAGTCATGGCATCAAAAACACGGATACGTCTACAATGTTGTGGGCAGCGCACCCTCCCAACCCTGTTCACCATGGTTCAGCTGCTCCGCTGCAGGGACATCTGCAAGAACCCTCGCCCACTGCCAGAATGGGCCACCCACCTTGATGCATGTTAGCAATGGGAACAGAGAGGAGAGCGGAGAGAAAGGTTAATAGGGTGAGTCAGGCTCAGTCGCGTTTGGAGCAGATCCACTGAAATCAGTGGGGTGTCAATCAGGATTATTGACATCCCACTGATGAATCATAATTACGTTGAGATGCATGTGGATCCAACATGTTTGTTGTTGGGTTGTTGTAGGTTTTTTTGGGCTATATGGCCATGTTCTAGAGGCATTCTCTCCTGACGTTTCGCCTGCATCTATGGCAAGCATCCTCAGAGGAAGTGAGGTCTGTTGGAACTAGGAAAATGGGTTTATATATCTGTGGAATGACCAGGGTGGGACAAAGGACTCTTGTCTGCTGGAGCTAGGTGTGAATGTTTCAACTGACCACCTTGATTAGCATTTGATGGTCTGGCAGTGCCTGGGGCAATCTTTTGTTGAGAGGTGATTAGATGTCCCTGATTGCTTCCTCTCATAAAAGAAAAACACATGAGTCTTCAGCTTTAAGTAGAAAAGAAATAAAGTTGTATTCACAGCATACAAAACAAAGCAGAAGAATTACTCTCACCAAAAACATAACATAAAACAATATCTTCGGTATGTTGATATGCAGACTTGTAACAAAAACAATGTATAGTCCCTCTTACTCAGTTGTCTGTAGAGTGACCTTGACTTGCTGCCTTATCTTCACCTCTGGACGCTTGCAGTAACTTCTCCCGGCATCAAACAAACAAAGGCTTTTCAGCTCAAACCGAGCCCCAAGCAAAGCATACAAAAGTAATGCTCTAACACAGAGAACACAATACTCCAACACGGAGAATGCAAAACTCCAACACAGAGAATGCAAAACTCAAAGTACAAACACACAGTAGCTTACTATATACATGAGATAAGAATACACTCAATTATCCCATTAATTAACTGTATCACCTGTAACAGAAACAGCCCTGATCCTTTCCACAACTTAGGAAAAGTAGTAGCAACACAATACGCTGCAGATAGGTCAGTGCAAGCAAGGAAAGGCAGAACTGGCCCAATGTCATTTAAGGAAGCTCAACATCACCCGAATTATGCCAAGCCTAACAATTCAGCTTTGGCCAACTTGGATATGCTTTTGTTTGATTTTAAACTGAAACAGAGCCAAGCATTTTAAGGGCTAAAAGCACTGTTCTGCTGGTGCACAACCTTGAGCTGTTTGGCAAAGATTGCAACCCGAGCAGGGATCAGAATTTCTTTCATCAACACTGAACCTTTTGAAATCCAAATGTTTGACATGACAGGCAAAGCACTGCAGGTGTTTATTTAGCTTCCCAGGCCACTGTATTGCAAGGCCTGGCGGCAGGCAGGAGCATGCTTCATGTAATGTGAAGCATCATTTGTGGCCCCGGGATGGAGGCACCCTGCTCCTGTTGCCAGGAAACCCACAGTCGGCCACAGCGCATCCCACCAGGATGGACGCAGGAGGAAGAGGCTGACGCATCAGCGCACATTCCAAGAGGCTACTCCCTACCACAAGGCAGGGTCGCACACAAAGCAACACAGCCCATTTCCTGCCTGGATAAAACAGCCCCCCAGATAGGAAAAGCCAACGGAGGCACAGAAATGCAGCCTCTGCAGTGCCACACATCCTCCCATTCAGACATTGATAAGCAACCTCAAAAGGCTATGCCTCATCTACAGAAATAATGCAGGTATCTTCTAGATCTGAGGTGGGAGCGATTATAAATATCATTATGTTTATTTATTATTTTTCTCTCCACAAAGGAGACTCAAAGCAGCTTACAATAAAAGGATTTCATTCTAATTTAAAACCCAAAAATATACAAACATTAAAATATAATTAAATATCAATCAATGGTATTCATTAAAAATTAGCCCCCAGTGGCGCAATGTGTTAATAATAATAATAATAATAATAATAATAATAATAATAATAATAAAAAACTTTATTTATACCCCGCTACCATCTCCCCAAGGGACTCGGTGCGGCTTACATGAGGCCGAGCCCAAAGTACATCAACATTAAAAGCAATAAGAAAACAATCAATACAACAGTTAAAAACTCATAAACAAAAGTAAACAATAGACAGTAACAATAATAACAAGTATTTAAAACCTATGGCTGAGCCAAATGTAATAATTTAAAATTTAAAAAATAATGCTGGCCATGGACAAGGTAGGATATAACTGGGATAGAGTTTTCAGGTAGAGATGGGGTGTACAGACAATCCTAAATCAGTGATAAAGTGCATTTAGGGACATATTGCTGAGGGTATTTCCTTATTCTGGGAACCCTTGCGCCTGCAGGACTGCTGAATGAAAGGAACTTATCTACCTTATGAACCATCTAGGAAGTTAGTATCTTCTGGGGAGGCCCTGCTCTCGTTCCCGCCTTCCTCACAGATGTGTTTGGCAGGGGCGAGAGACAGGGCCTTCTCAGCGGTGGCCCCTCGACTGTGGATCGCTCTGCCTAAAGATATAAGATCAGCTCCCTCCCTCTTGACTTTTCAAAGAAAGGTGAAAATCTGGCTTTTTGAGCAGGCCTTCCAAAACACGGCATAGCTATACGAAATAATGGAATTACCTGATGACGCAATTGAACAATGACTTGATATGAGACGCTCACGACAATGTTTTAAGACTTGTACGGTTTTATATTTTTATACTGTATGTTAATGTTTTTAATAGTATTTTATTTTATTTTATTTCCAATTAATTTTTATTGAGAGTAAATTGACTCCGAAAGATTGGAGCGTGAGAAAACCTTATAAAATCCTAACAGTTATACATCAAAAGTATGGGAACGATATGAGAAGGAAAAGTAGGAAGGAAGGAGATGGGAGTTGGGGACTGGGAGGTTAAGTAAAGAGGGCAAAAACCTAGAGAGTAAAAAAAAAAAAAGGAAATAAAAAGTTACATATAACTTCCAGGTTGCTTTAGGTTGTGGTAATGACTCTTATTATTAAATTTCCCAACTAATTGACATCTGATTTATCTTTGAACTTTAGTCTTTGATATTGTATTATAATTCCTGAATATGAATTTCTACATTGTCTTTTCTAATAATAATAAACTAATAAATTCAATGAAATTCTCCCAGTTTGTTTTTTGTCTTTGTATATTATTGTCTGTTAATTTTTGTGTTAGCAGGTCCATAATCATTATGCCCCAGACCTTCAATAGCCAGTTTTCAAATTGTCGGTATTTCTCAGCCTTCAGGCTGAGAGGGGCGGTATATAAATATAGTAAATAAATAAATACAGCCTGGAAAACTGACAGCAGCTACATTAAATGTATCTGGACAAAAATGCTCCTTTACAATCGTCCAATCTTCAGAAATCCTTGAGCAGAAAAATAAGAACCAAAGAGCAGGCATTCAGATAAAGCATTTTACTTGAACAAAGTAAAAAAGAAATGTCTAACAAAACAGCAAAAACAGTCATGTTTCTGTAATTTATTCTGGGTTTCTTTTTCTGCCAAATAAATCTCATTATGCCTCTTTTCCACTCGTGTAGTGTTTTTTGATTCCTTATTATTGTTATGTTTTGGAATAAAAATAACAGTTTTGGGAGAATTGTCATCTCTATCATCGCTATTCTTCCAAGTAGAGATAATTTCAAATTCTTCCAGTTTTCTAGATCTTTTTAATTGAAACGTAATGTGTTCTTTATATGCCCAACAGGCAAGAAGTCTGGATTTTGAATCACGTCCAGCACAAAAAACAGACCATCACCGTCCCTCCACTGGGGAAAAAGTTATTATTATTAAGAACAGCAAGGCTTCCCTTTCACAAAGAGCCAAAACAAGCTTTCCTTTGCATGTAAACGCTGGACCTTGCATTGAAATAGCTCTCTGAGGATTTCTTGAGACCATCCCTATTTCTTGCTGCTATTTCTGCAGAAGTGAAGATGATGACCAGGAGATAATTCAGACAAAGAAAAGGAATTCCGACTGAAGCCAAGTTTTCATACGGTTCAGCCTGCACCTAATAATGGACACTTCTTACAATCAAGTGCCTTCCTCAAAGCCCAAGAGGAAAAGAGTCTCTTCTACATCTGCAACAAAGCAGTAAAACTGAGAAACCCTAAACATGATAAAGCTGTGCTAGCTCTTGCCAATTCCACCAGGCTAGATTTTTAGTCTGATAAAAGAGCAAAATTGTAAACGTATTCCATTGTGTTGGACATAAATGCTAAACTCAGCCAATATTTCCATATCTATATAAATAAAAATGTAATGTTCGTTTGTGGGATTAACATAACTCAAAAACCACTGGACAAACTGACACCAAATTTGGACACAAGACAACTAACAACTCAATGTATGTCCTTCACTAAAAAAAATTGATTTTGTCATTTGAGAGTTGTAGTTGCTGGGATTTACAGTTCACCTACAATCAAAGAGCATTCTGAACCCCACCAACGATGGAATTGAACCAAACTTGGCACACAGTTCTCCCATAACCAACAGGAAATACTGGAAGGGTTTAGTAGCTATTGACATTGAGTTTTGGAGTTGTAGTTCTCCTACATCCAGAGAGCACTGTGGACTCAAACAATGATGGATCTGGACTAAACTCTACACGAATACTCAATATGCCCAAATGTGAACAGTAGTGGAGTTTGGGGAAAATAGAATCTTGACATTTGGGAGTTGTAGTTGCTGAGATTCATAGTTCACCTACAATCACAGAGCATTCTGAAGCCCACCAATGATAGAATTGGGCCAAACTTCCCACACAGAACCCCCATGTGGGCCACAGCAACACGTGGCAGGGGACAGCTAGTATACACACACACACATATATATATATATCAGCCCTGCCATGAAGCCTCAAGCACAAAAAAGCTAGGAAAAGTTACATTTGGAGGGCTAAAGCACAGGATATATTCAGATATAGGAAACAGATGGGATGGGGTTGAATTTACTACAGGACCATGGGCCAGGATCCCATAATTGTTACATGTAAATGTGGCAGGGGGCGGCTAGTATATATATACACACACACACACACACACACAAACATGCGCGCGCGCGCACATAGCAATCAATGACCAGCACCAGCCTCTAAATACATGTTTTCAGTTAACATTTGTATTCCTATCATTGTTCCTCCAGAAATGTGATTGACCTTCAAACTGAGGTCATCTCACATCTTAACTCCAGAATTGTACCTAAGAAACATTGAAAGCACTTGCTTTCCATGCAAACAAATATGAATTGTGACCAAGCCTAGGTGACAACTGCTCTACTGAAAATCTAAATGTATCCCATTTCTCACAAGAAGCTTCACAAAACTATGGATCATAACTTCAGCCTGAAAATATGTAAAATTACAGTAACACAAATGGGGGAGATCTTCCCCCCAAAGAACCCCTTTTACATTGTTGTCTCTTTCCATCAAATCCAATATATGACATTAACATTGACCCAGCAAGACAAATCCCCAAACATCACACTGATCAATCTGTAAGAAAAAGAGGACTAACCAGTTACTGATTCCGTTGACTTGATGGGGTGACGTGCAGGCTTTGGGGGGCTCTGGAGACCCATTGATGGGGGCACAGGTGGGGTTTTGACACACAAGGTTCCTGAAAGACTGCGCAAGGCGAGAATTCTGAAAGAGAAAAACACCATCTCAGACTCAAGCAAGTCCTGTGACAGAAGGAATCGGCTTGTTTGGCAGACTGGAAGCAGACAGGAAGAGGGAAAGAACACACAAAGAGGCAAATTAACAAAGGGCCAAGGAACTTGCCATCTCAGCAGGGATAATCCGGAGACATCTCCCGGCCTTCTCCATTCATAGGCACTCAAAAGATCACAGCAAAGAAACCCAAATTAAGATACAATTGGGTGTGTCTATGAAATCAAATAGTGTCCTCAGCAATCCCTTCCTCTCCATAATGACCACAATGCCTCTGGATTAAGAAAGTGACCTTAACAATGCCATTCTGGAATTCTATTGCATGACAACAGTAACACAAATTATACAGCAGTTTCACAGCCACTCAAGATGTGACAAAGCAATTCCCAAAACATACAAACCAACTGAATTGTCGAAGGCTTTCATGGCCGGAATCACTGGGTTGTTGAAGGTTTTTTCGGGCTATATTTTATTTATTTATTTACTACATTTTATACCGCTCTTCTCAGCCCTCAGGGTGACTCAGAGCCACACTCACAGCCACAATACAATACATAAAACATGATAAAAACAGTTAAGAAGCATTTAAAAGGATAAACACTTATAACAATCAATAAGCATCAACATCTCATATTGTCTCATAGTTAAAATCAAGATCCAGTCTCGTCATCCAATTGTTCCATATATCTATATTAGTTACACTGCCTATTCAAATGCCTGCTCAAACAACCAGGTCTTCAATTTCCTCTGAAATGCTAGAAGGGAGGGGGCTGATCTAATTTCTGTAGGGAGGGCGTTCCACAGCCAAGGGGCCACCACTGAGAAGGACCTGTCTTTCGTCCCCGCCAGGCGCGCCTGTGATGCAGGCGACCGAAAGCAGGGCCTCCCCAGACGATCTTAACGTCCTAGCTGGTTCATAGGAGGAGATGCGTTCGGACAGGTAAGTTGGGCCAGAACCGTTTAGGGCTTTAAAGGCTAAAGCCAGCACTTTAAATTGTGCCCGGTAGTATTATTTATTTATTTATTTATTATTTGCACTTGTTAACCGCCACTCTCAGCCCGAAGGCGACTCGTGGCGGTGTACAAAACATAGAACATAAAGACAACAGTTACAATAAGTCAAGACCATAACACACATCTTACTAACACAACTAATTAAACTAAAAATCCGCTCGTCATGTTTGGGTCATAATCAGTCTCGTAGCCATAGTACATTCCGGTGGTCATTCCAAAAATATAGTACTTAGTTGAAGGCCTTTTCAAAGAGCCAGGTTTTCAGGCCCTTGCGGAAGGCCATGAGGGAAGGCGCCTGTCTGATTTCAGCAGGGAGGGAGTTCCACAGCCGGGGGGCCACCACCGAGAAGGCCCGCTCTCTAGTCCCCGCCAGGCGTGCCTGTGAGGCAGGCGGGACCGAGAGAAGGGCCTCCCCGGATGATCTTAAGGTCCTCGTGGGCTCGTAGGCCGAGATGCGGTACTCAAGGTATTTTGGGCCGGAACCGTTTAGGGCTTTGTAGGTTAACACCAGCACCTTAAACTGGCAGCCAGTGGAGCTGGCGCAACAGAGGAGTTGTATGCTCCCTGAGTGCTGCTCCTGTTAACAACCTGGCTGCCGAGCGTTGGACCATTTGAAGCTTCTGGACAGTCTTCAAAGGCAACCCCACGTAGAGAGCGTTGCAGTAGTCTATACGGGAAGTAACTAGTGTGGATTACCATGGCCAAGTCCGACTTCCCAAGGTACGGGCGCAGCTGGGCATGTTCTAGAGGCATTATCTCCTGACGTTTCGCCTGTATCTATGGCAAGCATCCTCAGAGGTAGTGAGGTCTGTTGGAACTAGGAAAAGGGGTGTCTAACTGGGCTCTCCAGGCCAATGGAGACTCCACCTCAGACATCAGTAGAGCTGCAAGACCAAGAACAAGCCATGAGAGTCAAGACCAAGATCCACCCAGAGGAAAAGGCTTCTTGCCAGACATCAAGGGAACCACTGACCGCAGAGGGAAGCTGATGAGGAAACACAACATACAAACTATCTACGGACCCACGAAGAAAGCCCAACAAATGATCTGTTCAGCAAAGGACAAGAGGGATCCTCTCACTTCTGCAGGAGTCACCGGGGACCATGCAGCTGTGGACAAGTCTCCATAAGGACCACCACACGCAGCAGCATTGCCCAAACACGAATCAGGGAACATGAAAGGCACTGCAGACGACTTCAACCAAAGAAGTCAGACATAGCAGAGAACCTGATGAACCAACCTGGACACAGCATTTTATTTGAGAACACAGAAATGCTGGACCACTCTCACAACCACCATGTCAAGAGTACACAGAGAAGCCATTGACATCCACAAGCATGTGGACAGTTTCAACAGAAAGGAGGAAACCATGAAAATGAACAAAATCTGGCTACCAGTATTAAAAAAAACTCTAAAATTACAACAGCAAAACAACAGAGAGGAAACAATCAGGGAAATCTAATCACCTCTCTATTATTATTATTATTATTATTATTATTATTATTATTATTATTAATATTAAACTTTATTTGTACCCCACTAGCATCTCCCGAAGGACTCGATGCGGCTTACAAAGGCCAAGGCCTCAACACAACAACAAGACAATAACAATACGATACAAAGCAAATTAAAAACATAAGCAATAACAAAACGTTACACTACTACGCAATAAAACCAGGGCCAGGCCAATGAGGGGTACAGGTTAAAAAAGTGCTGGGTGTATGCAATGTGATGTGCAGAGAGTCTTAAACTCTAATAAAGTAACCAAGTCTTCAAGTTCTTCCCAAAGACTGCCAACATGGGTGCTAGTCTAATGTCTTTGGGGAGGGTGTTCCAAAGTCGGGGGGCAACCACAGAGAAGGCCCTGTCCCTCGTCCCCACCAAACGCGCCTGCGACGCAGGTGGGATCGCGAGCAGGGCCTCTCCGGATGAACGAAGGGAGTGCGTGGGTTCATAAACGGAGATGCGGTCACGCAGGTAGGCAGGTCCCAAACCGTTTAGGGCTTTGTAGGTAAGCACCTGCACCTTGAATGAACGGTAAATGAACGGCAGCCAATGGAGCTCCTTAAACAGGAGGGTTGACCTCTCTCTGTAAGGAGCGCCAGTTAACAACCTGGCCGCCGCCCGTGGAACCAGTTGGAATTTCCGAGCCGTTTTCAAGGGCAGCCCCACGTAGAGCGCATTACAGTAAATGTGCACTGTATTAAGGACATCTAATCACCTCTCAACAAAAGATTGCCCCAGGCACTGCCAGGCCATTATATGCTAATCAAGGTGGTCAGTTGAAACATTCACACCTAGCTCCAACAGACAAGAGTCCTTTGTCCCACCCTGGTCATTCCACAGATATATAAACCCTTTTTCCTAATTCCAACAGACCTCACTACCTCTGAGGATGCTTGCCATAGATACAGGCAAAACGTCAGGAGAGAATGCCCCTAGAGCATGGCCATATAGCCCGAAAAAACCTACAGCAACCCACACAAACCAACTGTTTCTACCACACTGAACTATAAAAATTAGAACAAAGGCTGCCAGGCAATTCGTATTTAAAACAACGCCATTTCCATCAGTCCCTTAAGATGAGATTTGTTATCTTCACATCTGAAGACAGCAGAGGAAGCTGTGCTTTTGGTGACTTTGAAGAAAGTAGGTCTCGTTGTAGGGAAGGTGCGTGAACATTCACAAATGCAAGGAGAGAAAACGCACAGACCACAGTATGCATTATACAGAAAAGCTGTAAATTCAGCACCACATGTTTCTCTGCCTTCAGGCTTTGGATGCACTCATGCATAGCCCAGCCCTCAATAAAGCAACCAGAGACAGATCAAAAGCTGCTTTTTGAGAGATGGAAACAGAAGTTAACTCGAATGAGCCAAGGGGGCTTTCTTCAAAACAGATATGCACAGGACTGGGTTATAACCATGTAGACATTTTATTATTATTATTTATTATACACTAGCCGTCCCCTGCCACGCGTTGCTGTGGCCCAGTCTCTGTATATGTGTTTTGTGTGTGTATATATGTGTAGATGTGTGTGTATATATTTGTGTATATATGTGTGCGTTTGCGTGCATATATGTGGTTTAGCACATGCGTTGTAATGTTTTTTGGTGGGTTTTTTTGCTTTTAAGTCTCTTCTGTTGCGTTTTTCCGTTTTTATGAGTGATAGTCACTCGTTGGCCTGATACGTGTCTTGTGTCCGAGTTATGTTAATCGCACAAATGAACATTACATTTTTATTTATATAGATACTAGCCATTCCCTGCCATGTGTTGCTGTGGCCCAGTCCTTGCATATGTGTTTTGTGTGTGTATATATGTGTACATGTGTGGAGATAATAACCAATACAGCCCTGTTGTAAAAAGAAAAAGACCTCTTCTGGAACAAAAAGATTATCTGGAGAGCATCTTGGGGTAAAGATGGATTTCTTCTGCCTAGGATGGTGTGGGGCTGCAGACCTCCAAGGCTTCCCCTGGGGCTCATGCCGCTCCTCTAGCCTCCTGCAGTTCCTCGCTCAAATCAAGAGCAAGCGCCTCATTCCCAGCTGTTCAAATGCCAGGACTAATAAGTTTAGCCATGACCTACAAAAAGGAATTAGCACTTGCCCTATCAGACCTATCACCTCAAACAACAAATAAAAGCCACTTTCCTCAAGCTAAGGGAGGCTTCCAATATAACAATCACATTCATTCATTATTTAAAAATAAAAAAGAAACGCCCTCAAGCATAAAAAGTGAGGATTTCTCATTGCAAGTTGTGGCAGGATGGATGGGAGAGAGGTTTTCTGAAAGAACTGTGGACTTGATAGTGGATGGGAGGGGGGGAATCAGCATTGAGACAACATTCCCAGCTGCTAGTTCACACATCACCATGACCTGGGCAGCCATCAGGCACAATCTCTGGAAATACAAGAGAAGTAAAGAGAGTGCGTGCAGAAAATTAGGGATGAACAAAAGGCAGCTCAGAAGAAGTGAAGTAAAGCAGAGCTTCCCAACCTGTGGTCCGTGGACCACCTGTGGTCTGTCTGCAAGAACTAAAATATGGCCCGCGGCCTCACTGTTACTACACCGTTGCAACAAGAGCAACTAGTCTCACAAAACCCTCTTATAGTGTCGAGGCTTATTAAATATGGTTTTCTTTGGGCGAGAAGATGGCTACTGGATGGCACAGAAACCAGAGTTGATGTGGTCTATCCAATGCAATTTTTTGAATCGGCACCGCAAATAACCAAAGTTGACCAAAAACTGATTTGTTACCCTTTTGGTGCTAATGTTGTAGAGTGGTCCCTGGTCAAAGTGGTCTCTGGTTACAAAAAAGTTGGGAACTACTGAAGTAAAGGATTGAGAATCCATGTCAAGCAGCAGAGAGAATCGCCTCTCTCCAAAAAGCCCGTATGGAGGGGCAGTGGAAGGTTTGAAGGTAGATTTTCACTTTGATTTAAAATCCCGGTTCAGCCCAAAATTGAGGCGACTTCAGACACCTTACCAGGTTTATTTATTATTCATTTCGGTCATTTGTACCCTGTCCTATCTCGACCTCCGCGAAAGAACTCAGGGCAGCTAAAGTTTCAGCCTCAGTTCACCCAATGACACAATGTTAAGAATGACGAGATTATCCCAAAAAGGACAGAGAAGGTAGCTTTGAATGGTAGAATTAACAAAAGGGGAAATAAGTTACAGTTTGTCCAGAACTCATTTATGACAGAACTGACAAGACAGCTAGTAATCAGAGAAAGATGATTCAAAATCTACTGGGAGCTCTCCAGTCCTTTTATGACAGACTGACAAGAGAGAAGCAAATCTCTAAACTATGCTGCTGGAATGAAGGAAGCCCAGGCTGAACTCAATAACAAGTGTAGGCTCTGTCAAGGCCTGGCATTCAGAACACACACCTAGGGCCATAATTCTTGAACACAACATGTTCCAATAACCTGCTTCTCTTATCTCACTCCAGATTTTGATCAGTTTGTAATTAGTTTTCTTTTAATCATTACCTGTAGCCCACTCACTGTCATCGTGATTGTGTTTATTGTAATTTTATTTTGTTACGTATTCATGTGTGTTATGTAATTATGATGTTGTTGTTTATTGTTTGCATTTTCGGTTTTATTCTGCAGTAATTTGTTCTCTGGGCTTGGTCTCATGTAAGCCGCCCCGAGTCCCCAGCAGGGAGATGGTGGTGGGGTATAAATAAAGATGATGATTATTATTATTATCATCATTATTTGTGCTACCAGAATGCACCTGGTCTACAAGACAAGCCCTGCAAACCTGGATTCTGCCGATTGCTTGTCTAAGAGATCCAAGTAATGCTTCTGGCAGTAACACAAATTACATATATGAAAAAAGCCCAGGGGCAGAATCAGTCAAGAATCTTACACTCCACATGCTGTATCACAGAAACCATCCAACTAGATTATATTACAAATAAGTTATCTAACATAAAACAAAATCAAATATTTTATTTGTATTTAGTCAGAGAAATAACAGCAGGCAGGCCAAGAAGAATGAAAGTCAGCTATTTATTGACACAGCATGTAACAAGACTTTTTAGGAACTCATTCATTTATCTAAGGCAGGTGTGTGTGTGTGTGTGTGTGTGAGGGAATTTGGATCCCAGGATCTGTAGAAACCAGTAGCATTCTAAGGACTAAGTTCTAGAAATTTCCATTATCAATTATAAAATATATAAATTTCAAATCACCCAATAATGAAATGCATGTGTTTTCCTAGTCCAAGGCAATGCAGAACAAGAGGCAACACTCTGCTAAGTTTTTTTTTCTGGATCAGTACTAGAGAAGATCATTTGTGTCAAAGAGCCCGCTTCTTCCAGATACTGACCTGTTTCTCTGCATTCTGCAGGAGGTAGGAAGGGATGCAAGGAGACGGGCGGTCTCCAGGAGGCACCTTTGGGAGGCAGGAAGAGGAGGAGGGCGAAGAGGAGGAGGAGGAGAGGACTTTATTCTTTCTGGCAGAGCCTAAGGGACCTGGCTGTTTCATCACACCTCCGGGCTGGAGATCTCCCAAGACAACAGGGCCCTGAGGAACAAGGATGCAGTGATTCATTTGCACAACGAACCGGACACTGAAAAATACTGGCAAAAATCAAAACTGAATCTAAGAATTCAAACTGGCAAAGATCTGGACACTAACCCAAGGAGATTTACAACGCTAAACCCAACGGCCTCAGAATGCCATTTCCAATACTATTTATTTATTTACTTAAAACATTTCTATTCCGCCCTTCTCACCCCAACTCAGGGGACTCGGGGCAGAGCACAGCATATATACGGCAAACATTCAATATCGGGACACAAATTCATAAACACATACATAAACATAAAAACATTTATCTCAATATTAAAATACACCATTTAAAACCGTCCCAGTCATCCACGTGAAATCTAAATGGCCTGACATCCTTGAAGTGACTGGACTGACCTTGAAGGAGCTGGGGGTGGTGACGGTCCTGGCGTGGGATGGTCCATGAGGTCACAAAGAGTCGGAGACGACTGAACGAATGAACAACAACAATCTTTCCTATTGCTGCTTTATTCCCCTGTCCTGAAAGCTTGGTCCCACAGCCATGTTTTGACCATCCTTCTAAAGGACAGGAGAGGGGGCCGACCTGATCTCACACCAGTAAGGGAGTTCCATAGCTGTGGAGCAATCACTGAGAAGGCCCTGTCTCTCATCCCCACCAATCACGCCAGTGACAATGGCGGGACGGAAAGCAGAGCCTCCCCGGAGGATCTTAATCTCCATGGTGGTTCATAGGGGGAGATGCGTTCAGACAGGTAAATCGGGCCAGGGCCGTTTAGGGCTTTATAGGCCAGAGCCAGCACTTTGAATTGTGCCTGGTAGAAAACTGGCAGCCAGTGGAGCTGGCGTAACATGGGAGTTGTGTGCTCCCTGTATGCCACACCAGTTATTAACCTGTCTGCCTCTCGTTGGACTATTTGAAGCTTCCGAGGAGTCTTCAAAGACAACCCCATGCAGAGTGCGTTGCAGTAATCTATCCTAGATGTAACGAGAGCGTGGACCACTGTGGCCAAGTCTGATTTACCAAGGTACGGGCGCAGCTGGCGCACAAGTTTTAATTGTGCGAACGCTCCCCTGGCCACCACTGCAACCTGGGATTCCAGGCTGAGCAATGAGTCCAGGAGGACCCCCAAGCTACAGACCTGTGCCTTCAAGAGGAGTATGACCCCGTCCAGCACAGGTTGTGACACTATACCCTGTTCGGCCTTGCGACTGACCAGGAGGACCTCTGTCTTGTCTGGATTCAACTTCAAATTGCTCGCCCTCATCCAGACCGTCATAGCGGCCAGGCACCGGTTCAGGACCTGGACAGCCTCCTTAGCATCTGGTGGAAATGAGTGATAGAGTTGGACGTCATCTGCGTACAGATGGCATCGAACTCCAAAACTCCAGATGATCTCCCCCAGCGGCTTCATGTAGATGTTAATCAACATGGGGGAGAATACTGAGTCCTGCGGGACCCCACAAGACAATGGCTGTGGGCCCGAGCAGAAGTCCCCCAGCAACACCTTCCTGGGTACGACCCTCCAGGAAGGACTGGAGCCACTGCAGAACAGGACCTCCAAGACCCACCCCCGCGAGGCGCCCCAGAAGGATACCCTGGTCCACGGTATCGAAGGCCACTGAGAGGTCCAGGAGAACCAACAGGGCAGAGTCACAGTGTGCACGCCACACACGTAGTAAGCATTCCAAAGAAGAGAATGAAAGATCTCCAAAGAAATAGGAGGTTAATTGAGTAATGCTCAACAATGCATTTCAAGAATAGCAATTTGGATAATGCAAGCTGAAACACAGACTTGCTTTTAGAACCAAAGCCTCTGTGCAAAAGCCTTGCCTCTCCAACCTGTTTCTTAGAAGCTGGGGACATATATACACAAAAACAAATGGTCTATATTTGGAATTAAACTCCTCAATGTACAAACTAAGGCCTCTTACACATAGCTGTATAAAATCCACACTGAACTGGATTATGTGGTAGTGTGGACTCAGATAATCCAGTTCAAAGCAGGTATTATGTATTATCTGCCTTGATATTCTGAGTTATATGACTGTGTGGAAGGGCCCTAAATCTGCTGTAGCAGAGAATGATAAAAGAGGAAGATTTTGGGACTCTTTTGTGAAGTCTTATCTACACCACCTGCTTATCAAGCTAACCAAATCCACATACTTTATCATGAAAGTCATTAAGTTTGCTGTGTTATCTAACTAAGCAAAGCTAAGAACGTAATAAGGCTCTGGATCGGAGTTATCAATTACTTTGAACATCTTTCAAATACACACTTCAAGTTTCTGTGTATTTTGCTCCGGACTGCATTTTTGTGAACCCATTTTGATCCAACTTTGGGCCCTTCCACACAACCCTATATTCCAGAATATCAAGGCAGAAAATCCCACAATATCTGTGGGTTGTGTGGAAGGGCCCTGAGTTATCTGAGTCCACATTGCCATATATTGCAGTTCAAAGCAGATATTGTGGGATTTTGCGCTATAATACTCTAGAATATAGGGCCACATTGCCATATATTGTAGATCAAAGTAGATATTGTGGGATTTTGTGCCTTAATATTCTGGGATATAGGGCTGTATGGAAGGGCCCTCAAATTCCAAACACTTTTGTACCAGTTAATAAATGAAGAGCAAACGTTTGTATTTTTTTAGAAAATCACTGCTTTTGTTCTATTTTGTATGGAAATTGTGGCAATTGTGGTGCAGCTGACTGAGTGTCAGCTGCATTAAGATCACCCTGACCAAAAGGTCATGAGTTCGAAGCCAGTCCGGGTTGGAGTGGCTTTCCAACCAATTGTGTAGCCTGTTGTCGACCTTTGCAACCTGAAAGACAGTTGCATCTGTCAAGTAGGAAAATTAGGTACCACCTTAAAGTGTGGGGAGGCTAAATTAACTAATTTATGAGGCCATAAAAAAAAAAGACTCCAGCAAGCACTCCAGCAAAAAAGCATGTGGGGAATGCGGAAACACTTCATCAGTGTCGCAGATGGACGATGAAAGCGACAGCTCCCCTGGTGGCCAGGATAAGTTAAATAGCCTCTGTCTATGTCTGTATATGTTGTATGTCAAAATTGGCATTGAATGTTTGCCATATATGTGTACACTGTAATCCGCCCTGAGTCCCCTGCGGGGTGAGAAGGGTGGAATATAAAAGCTGTAAATAAATAAATAAATGTGAAACAAAGCTTTTTCAGTCAAAGCTTACATTAAATCATCAACATCAACCCGGAGGACACCAGGTGAATGTCATACAAACAACTGTTTCTATCAACCACCAGAATGTCAGAACACGTTACATTCAGGATGTGTCATGCAAGTGCCAAAGGAAATAATGCAGCTTGATTGCACCTTCCCACACAACCAATTCACTGGATTAAATTTACATGTGGTTCACAGGCCTGATAATCTTATCAGCATTTAAGATGAACTCGTTCCCCTGAAGCAAAGAAATAACTCTGTAGTGTTTCAACCACAAGGACAACTTAGCAGCAACAATCACCATTAAAGGGTGTCTAAGGAAGAAGTCAAATCTTAAATCTTCTGTTAAAGGAGTAGAGACCAAAAAAAAAAAAACAGAGTACATTTTGGATGTGAAAGAAAAAAAACAATGGGGAACAACTCAGGAACTGGGGAAAATGTAACAAAATTGTAGGTCAAGATACTGTGTTCCTTCACTTATTGCGGGTGTTAGGTTCCAGAATCACTCGCGATAAGAGAAAATTCGCGATGTAGGGAAGCCCAGGCTGGATGAGAAGAAGAGCAAAGGAGAAGGAGCGCGCCCCGGAGCACTTGCAGCAGACGGTGAACCACAATGTGGCGGGGGAACACTGTGTTGTTGTTGTTATTTGTTCAGTTGTTTCCGACTCTTTGTGACCTCATGGACCAGCCCACGCCAGAGCTTCCTGTAGGCCGTCACCACCCCCAGCTCATTCAAGGTCAATCCAGTCACTTCAAGGATGCCATCCATCCATCTTGCCCTTGGTCGGCCCCTCTTCCTTTTACCTTCCATTTTCCCCAGCATAATCATCTTCTCTAAGCTTTCCTGTCTTCTCCTGATGTAGCCAAAGGACTTAATCTTGGCCTCTACTATTCCTCCCTCCAATGAGCAGCCAGGCTTTATTTCCTGGAGGATGGACTGGTTGGATCTTCTCGCAGTCCAAGGCACTCTCAGAACTTTCCTCCAACACCACAGCTCAAAAGCATCTATCTTCCTTCGCTCAGCCTTCCTTATGGTCCAGTTCTCACATCCGTAGGTGACCACAGGGAATACCATTGCTTTGACTATGCTTTGACTAATCTTTGTTGCCAGTGTGATGTGTCTACTCTTCACTATTGTATCGAGATTGGAACACTGTACACTCTCAAAAACGCATCTTCTCCTATGAACCAGCTACGACGTTAAGATCATCAGGGGAGGCCCTGTTCTTGGTCCCATCTGCATCACAAGCATGTTTGGCTGGGGCGATTGACAGGCCCTTCTCAGTGGTGGCCCCTTGGCTGTGGAACGCCCTTCCTACAGAAATTAGATCGGCCCCCTCCCTGTTAGCATTTCGGAGGAAAGTAAAGACCTGGTTGTTCGAGCAGGCATTTGAATAGGCAATGTAATGAATATAGGAATATAGAACAATGGATAATGAGATTGGATCTTGATTCTACCTATGAGACGCTAATTAGATGTTATATTGATGTTTAATTATTTATTGTGCTATTGTTTTAATTGTTTTTAACAGTTTTTATGATATTTTGAGCATTGAATTTTGCTATTGTTAACCGCTTTGAGTTGCCCAAGGGCTGAGAAAAGTGGTATACAAATATAGTAATAGTAAATAAATAAAAGTCAACCACCATTACAAACTTAGTGTTAGAATCCAGGCCATATGAATCTGATTTATTTTATTAAAAAAACTGTGGTCATTAACAAATTGAACACTCTGAAATCCCAACAGAGGCCCACCTAGCTCAAAGGGGGACATTTCCATATTGCTAAAAACAGCAACCACTGGCTACAAAGTCAAACCACAAGTTGTCAGCCTCAGATTATTCATTAGCATACATCTCCATTCTATTGATAATCTAGTCCTAAATTTCCACAATAATCCAGACCTATAGTACGCAGCTGTAACCCTTTTGGATGACACTTCATGTATTATATAAACAGTGATCTAAGACGCTTGCAGAGGAAGTGAAAATAAATCTTCTGAAAAGTCTGACCTTGTTGGCACGAAGTTGCTTGTAAACATCGGTCTGCTGCCTTATGCGATACTCCAGGTCGGTCACCTGAGCCTGCAGCCAGGTCCATCGACAGATGATGGCCGCTCGCTCCACGGCCCACTGGCGCTCAGCTAGCCGTCGCCTGAAAAGGAAGCATTTGCATGTTGTTAACAGCACTTTCTCACACTTCAGTCTCTTTGTACAGTTCTAATTATAATAATAATAAATAATAAAACTTTATTTATACCCCACCACCATCTCCCTAAGGAGACTCGGAGCGGCTTACATGAGGCCAAGCCCAACAACACATCAATAAAAACAACAAGCAATGAGCAAATAAAACAATACAATTAATATAACTCGACATATAGACAATAACACGCAATTTAATTACAAGAAATACATAAGTGACAAGGATATAGCAAAAGCTAATGCCTACTAAAAGCAATAAATTGCATTTCCTCATACCATCTCCCAAATCATGTGTTTCTGGCAACAAAGATCATGCCTTTAAAAATTCAATATTTTAATAATAATAATAATAATAATACTTTATTTATATTTATTTTATTTATATTATGCACTTCTCCCCTAGGGACTCAGAGTGCATTACAGAATTTACATACATACGCACACATTCAAGGCCTTTACAGTCATATACAATGAACAAAGGTAAAGGCTTCTCCTTTCATTTCTGGCTTCTGGAGGCAGTGCTCATCTCTGGCTCTGGGGAGGTGCTTTTCTCCATTTTCAAGCCAAAGAGCCTGCGTTGTCAACTTCTGGTAGTGTGGCAGGCAAGATTGCTTGAAGCATCTCTTTGCCTTTTGCCACTGAAGCAGTACCTATTTATCTACTCACATTTGCATGTTTTTGAACTGCTAGGTTGACAGGAACTGGAGCTGACAGACTGGAGACCACCCCATCTCGCAGATTCGAACAGCCAACCTTTAGGTCAACAGTTCAGCAGCACAAGGGTTTAACCCATTGTGCCACCATGACCCAGAATCAAATTTTAAGAATCAAAATGTCATTTCCTTTTTGAAAAAAAGTAAAACAAACATCTAAGTATCATGGACAACACCCTACAAGCCACGAGACAACTCAAACCAAGGACTTCAAAGCAATATAGTGCAGCCATGGCCGTTCATTTGTAAGGCTTTAAAAAGAAAATCAGCCATAATTTAGGAAGCTGCCAAAGGCTATTTACTACTTCCAAAGACATCAAAGGCAATATGTCTCCAAGGAATAATAACTGACATATACAGTAGAAGACTGCATACTGCTTTCCTGCTCTGTTTGTGGGTTCACCACAGGAAACGAGGCAATAAGCGGGATAGTCCCTTCTTATTAATTTAATGTATAATGTATCCCCTTTGCACAAGTGAAATCATTTGTGGGAAGGAATCCCACTGGAGCATTGCAGCACACCCAAATACCTGGGAGTCACTCTGGACCATGTTCTGACCTACAAGAAGCACTGCCTGAATATCAAGCAAAAAGTGGGCGCTAGAAACAATATCATTGCAGCACACCAAAATACCTGGGAGTCACTCTGGATCCTGCTCTGACCTACAAGAAGAACTGCCTGAACATCAAACAAAAAGTGGGAGCTAGAAACAATATCATATGAAAGCTGACTGGCACAACCTGGGGATCACAACCAGACACAGTGAAGACATCTGCCCTTGCGCTATGCTACTCTGCTGCTGAGTACGCATGCCCAGTGTGGAACACATCTCACCACGCTAAAACAGTGGATGTGGCTCTTCATGAGATATGCCGCATTATCACAGGATTCCTGCACCCTACACCACTGGAGAAATTACACTGTTTAGCCAGTATTGCACCACCTGACATCCGCCGGGAAGTAGCAACCAATAGTGAAAAGATGAAGGCGGTGACATCTCCGTCCCACCCTGTTTGGGTATCAGCCTGCATGCCAACGACTTAAATCAAGGAATAGTTTTCTAAGATCTACAGAGATACTCGCTGGAAACACCTCAGCAAGCGAGAGTCCAAAAGTGGCAGGCTCAAACAACCTCAATCAATGGCTGATACCAAATGAGAGACTCCCCCCTGGGCACACAGAAAACTGGGCGACTTGGAAAGCGCTGAACAGACTGCGCTCTGGCACCACGAGATGCAGAGCCAACCTTAAGAAATGGGGCCACAAAGTGGAATCCATGACATGTGAGTGTGGAGAAGAGCAAACCACTGACCACCTGCTGCAATGCAACCTGAACCCTGCCACATGCACAATGGAAACACCAGAGGCACTCCAAGTGGCCAGCTACTGGTCAAAGGACATTTAATAGAATACCAAGTTGGCAAATTTTGTATTTTGTTTGTTAAAAAATGTAATACAACTATTTGCTCTGCTCCTGACACGATAAATAAATAAGTAAGTGAAATCACCATAGGAAAATTCATTAAAAGTTTCCTATCCCTCCTCCACTCTGTAATTTTAGGACTCCATCCTTATTGGTGGATTCCCAAGAGTGGTCTTTGTGGCTCACAGGGAAAGGAGGGATTGGAGACTTCTGTGACCGCGGTCATGTCCACTTATCTCAGAATCAGAACTCCTACGCCAAAGGCATCCGTGCCTATTGCTTGGATCACTCCATTTCCTGCTGAGATTCCCATGGGCTTTATTTCTCCTCTTAGACCTAAATCTGGTTCCCTCAGATCCCTCCATGACTTGGCTGGCCCTGTTCTCGTATCCTGTTTGATCCCTGCCTGGATAAAACACTCATCCAGACGCACTACTCTCAGCCATTATAAAGTCCCTTCCTCTTTCGACCACATCTGCCCTTTTGCCAGCTTGACCCTTACGCACTCTGCCTCAAAACACTTCCGCAAAGCAACAAATCCCCATCACGTTCTCAGTTCATGCAGAAACCTCTGAGCTCTTTTTCTGTTGTTCTGCTAAAAAACAGGAAAACGTATGGATGATAACGGGCCTGTCCCCTACCATAGAACCTAGGGGACTGATAGTAGCATACCCATTTGGAACAGAACGTTCTGAATTGTAGGTTCACTGCCACTGAAACAAATGCAGGCAATATTCCCATTTTTATTTTATTTTTTAACGACATATGTAAATACAATATATATTATTAGCATAGCACAATGTTAGTATTATATATTACTATATCGTACTGCACCATTATACTGTAATTTTGTTGTTTATTCATTCAGTCGCTTCCGACTCTTTGTGACCTTATGGACCAGCCCACGCCAGAGCTCCCTGTCGGCTGTCACCACCCCCAGCTCCTTCAAAATCAAGCCAGTCACTTCAAGGATGCCATCCATCCATATTGTCCTTGGTTGGCCCCTCTACTCTACGTGACCTCATGGACCAGCCCACGCCAGAGCTCTCTTGTCAGCCATCACCACCTCCAGCTCCTTCAAGATCAATCCAGTCACTTCAAGGATACCATCCATCCATCTTGTCCTTGGTTGGCCCCTCTTCCTTTTTCCTTCCACTTTCCCCAGCATCATTGTCTTCTCTAAGCTTTCCTTTCTTCTCATGACGTGGCCAAAGTACTTCATCTTTGCTTCTACTATTCTTCCCTCCAATGAGCAGTCGGGCTTTATGTCCTGAAGTATGGACTGGTTGGATCTTCTTGCAGTCCAAGGCACTCTTAGTATTTTCCTCCAGCACCACAGTTCAAAAGCATCTCTCTTCCTTCGCTCAGCCTTCCCTAAGGTCCAGCTCTCACATACTACGGGGAATACCATGGCTTTAACTATGCG
This sequence comes from Anolis sagrei ordinatus, assembly GCF_025583915.1. Classification (NCBI taxonomy): domain Eukaryota; kingdom Metazoa; phylum Chordata; class Lepidosauria; order Squamata; family Anolidae; genus Anolis; species Anolis sagrei. The sequence goes on along the minus strand of NW_026847660.1, from coordinate 131,898,577 downwards.
TATCTTTGTTGCCAGTGTGATGTCTCTACTCTTCACTATTTTATCAAGATGCGTCCTTGCTCTCCTCCCAAGAAGGCAATGTCTCCTGATTTCCTGGCTGTAGTCTACATCTGCAGTAATCCTTGAACCTAGAAATACAAACCCTGTCACGGCCTCCACGTTTTCTCCCTCTATTTCCCAGTTGTCAATCATTCTTGTTGCCATAATCTTGGTGGTTTTGATGTTTAGCTGCAACCCAGCTTTTGCGCTTTCTTCTTTCACCTTGATTAGAAGGCTCCTCAGCTCCTCCTCGCTTTTGGCCATCAAAGTGGTGTCATCTGCATATCTAAGGTTGTTAATGTTTCTTCCAGCAATTTTCACCCCAGCCTTGCATTCGTCAAGCCCCGCACATCGCATGATGTGTTCTGCTTACAAACGATCTCTAGAGCCCCACAATGCTGAAAATCTGAGGAGTCCACAAGAGGAATACAGCTATGCAGTTAGAATACTATGTTTCATGCAGAGTGAAAGATAATACTTTAAAGCTTTTTGCAAAGAGCCAAACTTTTTTAGTTCCTCAGCTTTAGAAAGCAGCATTTAATTTTGAGGCAGATTAAGAAACTTCATTTACGCTGCTGCCTTGAGATATGCTGTCTCCCAAGTGTGTATTGAGGACAAACAAATGACATCTATGGCTTTTTCATCTTGTGAAAGGACCTTCATTTCTATCAGGGCTGGAGTTTGTGCGAGACTCAAAATCAGCTGAGCAAATTAAGCCTCTCTGGAAAGATTAAAACAATCTGATTGCACTATCCATTTACTCAGTGAATTGGAAATGCTGCAGTGCTATTAAAATGTGCATGAGTCAGTAATTTGCATTTCTGGTGTCCTGTTATGTTTAAAAACTGAGATTAGATTGTAAAACCACCTCCCCCCACATCTACAAGCCTGGCATGTTCATCTGCAGTGTATTAACCTGGTAAGACAAGTGATAACTGTGGAAATATCAGAATGGTCACAAACAAATTGTGGTCAAATCTGAAAAGTTGCTTCTAGTGTTGCAGTCTTGCTCTGACAATGCAGACTAATCTTTTCAGAGTGAAACCACTTGTTTGCTCCCTGATAGCCCCTGCAGTGCTGCTGATACTGCTAAAAATCCCTTCAGACTCTTGTGTGCACATGTCTTTGCAACTAAGTGGTGAAGCTCAATTTCTTTCAGGCTGGAACAGCAATCTTCAGTTTCCAATCTCCATCAAACAGAGCATGCAACCATTAGCTTCACTGCATTAGAACAAGGATGGCAAACAAAGACAGGGTTGGTAGGTGGTTTACTTCTGGTTTTGAAAAATGGTTTGATGTCCAGAAGTCAAAGGTGGGCTCCTGTTGCCTCTTCAAAAGGCGGGTGTCAACTTCTAGATGTTCTCAGGAATGCCCATTTATCCTTTCACAATAAGAAAAATTCAGAATCGAGAGGGATCAAGGCTGTGTGTGCTTTGTTCATCCTGGCAATGCAGTGTAGAAAATATTGTCATTTTGATCTCTCTAGTTCTTCATTTCTACATCAGCTGACATAGCAGTATGTGACTCTACATCCATGTCAAGAAAATCTTGTTTTATACAAGGGCTTGCAAGAAGATATCCTGTGCCTTAAGTGCATAGTGTCACTTGGGACAGTTCTGAGGGGCAATGTTGCAGGATAAAAATGAGATAACTGCCAAACTGAAGGTAGAAGTAAATATTTTGAGATCTTGTTAATCAGGCAATAAGGACCAGGATGAGATCTCTTTGAAGATGATGCTGTTGTGTTCTGTGCCTTCAAGTTCTTTTCAATTTGGGGTACTCCTAAGACAAACACATACAGAGTTTTCTTGGCAAGACCACCTGAGTGCCTGGCAAAGCTTGGTCTGGATTATTCTCTCTCACATGTGAATAGCATGGAAACAATAATGCATAATATTATATGTATATTATTGTTGTTTTAAACTATTTTATGATGTTTTATACTTATCAATGTATTTGGATTGTTGTTTGTTGTTGCTTATCCGTTCAGTTGCTTCCGACTCTTCGTGACCTCATGGACCAGACCACGCCAGAGCTCCCTGTCAGCCTTCACCACCCCCGTCTCCTTCAAGGTCAAGCAAGTCACTTCAAAGATACCATCCATTCATCTTGCCCTTGGTCATCCCCTCTTCCTTTTTCCTTCCATTTTCCCAAGCATCATTGTCTTCTCTAAGCTTTCTTGTCTTCTCATATGTGACCAAAGTACTTCATCTTTGCCTCTAATATCCTTCCCTCCAAAAATCATGTTGTTTACGTAATTTTAATATGTTGTAAGCCACTTTGGGTCCCATGAGGGAGAAAAGAGGGATATATATATAAAGACTCATCATCATCATCATCATCATCATCTTCTTCCCAGACTTTGTATGGATTTATGAAACCACAGGTATTCGTGAACATGGTTACTTTTGGTGGGACAGTGTTACTGAGAAGAGAATGTAGCATGTACAGGAGGCCTTAAGTAAATAAGTGAAACCACATATATTTATTTATTATTTATTATTTACTTAGAATCATAGAATCAAAGAGTTGGAAAAGACCTCATGGGCCATCCAGTTCAACCCCATTCTGCCAAGAAGCAGGAATATTGCATTCAAATCACCCCTGACAAATGGCCATCCAGCCTCTATTCAAAAGCTTCCAAAGAAGGAGCCTCCATCACACTTCGGGGCAGAGAGTTCCACTGCTGAATGGCTCTCACAGTCAGGGAGTTCTTCCTCATGTTCTGATGGAACATTTATATACTGCTTTTCTCAGCCCTTAGGCAACTCAAAGCGACTCAGTTCTGTAGATACAAGAGTCATACTGTAAATAAAAATAAGAATTTCCCCTCATGATTGATGATTTTTGCAGGTCAACCTTTGACGCTTTATAATGCTTTCCAAGTTCTCAGTTTTTCCATTCTGGCCATGCCTAGCAAAACCAAAAGTCTTTTCACTTCTCATTTTCTCTTTTGAAAATATTAGACAGTGCATCCTGTTCTGCCTTTTGTCTAAATCTAAACTTTTATTCCAAGATGAGATGACATTACACTGAATGAGAATCCTGAATTTTTTTGCCTGGTAGAAATGTGTCATTCTACAAATTGAGCAAAATCAAAGGTTTGCAGAAGTAACCGTTAAAATCTGTATCAGCGGAAATGTTTTCTTTGTTTATGGGAGTGATGCTTATGTTGGCTGTCTGTCAATATTCTTAACTCCGGCTTGAAATGGTTAATGAGAAGTCATGAAAAAAAATGGAAGATTTTTTTGTAATGTGCATACCATGGTGAGTTTACAACTAAAGTAAAACCAGTGAATGAGTGCAGTTTACATAATTGTTGATTTTCTTGTCAGTTCAGTTGGTCTACGTAATACTTTAACTGCTGGGTTTAGGCCAGTATAAATAAAAACCACAAAGAGTATTGGCTTTCAGTTATTCTTCTTACAAGTTTCCTTTTTGAGAGTAAAGGGTCTTACAGAGGAGCAAGTCTTCTTGGAAGCCAAAAGCAAACTAGTAAAAAAACGACAGGCTTAGTTTCTATACTTAGGACTTTTCTCCTCTTCCATCGTCAGCATGGAGTGAAGGTATGGACCCAGGAAAATCGGGAGTTTTTATGGTTTCAGATCTGGGTTTGGAATAGGACATTCGGTTTACTTTTGGCTTTACATGGAGCTGGTCCTGCAAGATAGATGAAGGGTCTTTTTTAATAATAGGAAGACTGTATGTCCTTCACAGGTTGCATGCCTTGGATGTTATGTCTTTCACTCAGTCCCTTTGACAACGTTTACATTTTAGGAAACTATCCTGCTGTGCGCAAAGACAGGACCTCAAGGTTAATTTGAGAAACTGCAAGTCGTTTCTGGTGTGAGAGAATTGGTAGTCTGCAAGGACGTTGCCCGGGGGACGGCCAGATGAATTGATGTCTTACTATCCTTGTGGGTAGGCTTCTCTCATGTCCCTCTCATGTCTCTCATGACACGGGGAGCTAGAGCTGGCAGAGAGAGCTCAACCAGTCAAACTGTTGACCTCTTGGTCAGCAGTCCTGCCGGCACAAGGGCTTAATCCACTGCGCCACTGGGGGCTTCATCTAGATCAGTGTTTCACAACCTGGGGGTCGGATCGTGAGTGGGGTGTCAGAGGGGTCGCCAAAGACCATCAGTAAACACAGTGGGTTCTGTGTGGTAAGTTTGGCCCAATTCTCTCATGGCGGCGCTCAGAATGCCATTTGATTGTAAGTGAACTATAAATCCCAGAAACTTCAACTCCCAAATGTCAAGTCTATTTTCCCCAGACTCCACCAGTGTTCAGATTTGGGCATATTGAGTATTCATGTCAAGTTTGGTCCAGATCCATTATTGTTGAGTCCAGAGTGCTCTCTGGATGTTGGTGAACTACAACTCCATAACCCAAGGTTAATGCCCATCAGATCCAGTATTTTCTTTTGCTCATGGGAGTTCTGTGTTCCATCGTTGGTGGAGTTCAGAATGCTCTTTGATTGTAGGTGAACTATAAATCCCAACAACTACAACTCCCAAATGACAAAATCAATCCCCTCTCAACTCCACCAGTATTAAAATGTGGGTGATTTGGATATTTGTGCCAAATTTGGTCCAGTGAAAGAAAATACATCCTGCATATCAGATAGTTATATTAAGATTTATAACACTAGCAAAAGGACAGTTATGAAGTAGCAATGAAAATAATGTAATAGTTTGGGGTCACCACAACATGAGGAACTGTATTAAGGGGTCGTGGCATTAGGAAGGTTGAGAAACACTGATCTAGTTAGATAGGTCGATATATAGATTACCTTTGGATAGCATAGGGAAGGGTTAACATTCCTGTGGTGTTTGTTTCACTGTCTGGGCCCCTCCTCATGAGATTTCACCTCACTTTCTATCCCTGTGATGACTGGATTTTGAAAAATGTGGCTTGTTGTGGAAACAAGGACTGGTGATAAAGCTTCAGTGGAGACCTTTGCCCCCATGATAACTCCTCCAGGAGTGAATTTCCCTTCCGAGGGGGAGGTTTATCTCACTCCTGTTTGTAACTCAGGGACTGCCTGAACAATACAATCTTCTATGTCCACATGAGATACATTCCCAGAATTTATGTGAATATTCAAAATGATGGGCAACAGCAAACCCCATTGAAATGAAGGCCTTCCAACCAATGAATACCATAGTCCTATCAGAGGTCCTAGAAAATGCGTGACCGCATTTCTGTGTACGAACCCACACGATCTCTTGGATCATCTGGAGAGGCCCTGCTCGTGCTCCCGCTTCCTTCGCAGGCGCAATTGATGGGGACGAGGGAGAGGGCCTTCTCGGTGATGGCCCCCTGACTCTGGAACTCACTTCCCAAGGACATTAGGCATGCCCCAAATTGGCAGTCTTTAGGAGGAGCCTCAAAATGTGGCTGTTCCAGTGTGCCTTCCCAGGATAAGGAAAAATTCCCAGCAATATGTCCTCAGAATGCACTTTACTATTGGATTAGGTTGGACTGCGCTCCCTCATTTCTTTTAAAACCCTATACCAGATATATCCTACATTGTTCATGCCCAGCATTTATTTTTTAATTTTTTAATTATTACATTTGGCCCGGCCATAGATTTTTAAATCCTTGTGTGTTATTGTTTGCTCTTTATTGTTTATATGTGATTTATTTCAATTGTATTGTATTTATTGTTTTTGTTTATTGCTTGTTTGTTTTATTGATGTGCTGTTGGGCTTGGCCTCATGTAAGGCGCTCCGAGTCCCTTGTGGAGATGGTGGTGGGGTATAAATAAAGTATTACTATTATTATTATTATTATTATTATTATTATTATTATTATTATTATTATAAAATGGCTAGAGAGGACATATTTTGTCAGAATGGATAAATGACATTGCAGATTATGGTCCCATCGCTATGGAGCTAGTACCATATTCATAATTAGATGTTCTTTGGGTTTGAATGGAAATAATGGTAGAGCGGAGAATGGAGAGGTTCATCTTCAAATCCACCTTGTTTAATATTTATATTAACTCCCTCATTAACTCACTTGCAGGAGTAAACCCTCACCCCCCTAAATTGGCTGGGAGAGCAATATCAGTCTTACTTTACGCAGATGACGCAGCACTTTTATCACTAACATGCGTTGGGCTGAGACGGCTCCTAAAAGGGTTAGATGAGTACTGCAAAGCTGAACAGCTCATAATTAATCATGATAAATCAAAAGTGTTAGTTTTCACACGGAAAAGATGCATACACCGCTGGCAAATCAATGGGCATCCAATTGAGCAAGTTAAACTCTATAAATATCTAGGAGTCATTTTCCAGACTACCGGTTCCTGGAATGCCCAAGTATCCCATTCTATAGCAAATACACAGCGGAGTTACAACTCACTTTTATCATTTTTTTATGGAAAAGGTGGCCAGCATGTACCTTCGGCAATTCAAGTTTTCAATGCTAAGATTCTGCCTCAAATGTTATATGGAGCACAACTGTGTGCATTTAAAAGTGTCAAGGCCTTAGAAACCATCCAGACAAAATTCCTAAGAAGCATCCTTGGCCTCCCAAGCTGTGTGCCTAACATAATTTTACTTTTGGAGACAGGTCAGATCTCTGTTGAGTCTCGGATCTGGATGTATAAATTAAATCTTTGGTTAAAACTAACATTTTTGCCCAAAGGTTTGGCTCCATTGACCCTTGATGATCTATTCCAATCAAGGTGGAAAAAGATAGTTCAAGAGAAAATCCTAAACCTTGGATTCTCAGTTAAAAATATCCTGACCATGGGCTATACAAAAGCCAAAGAAAACATACGACAGCGTATCTGGGACACTGAGCTGCAAAACTATCTAAGCGCAGCCTCTTTTCTTCCAATCTTTAAAGATAATGGAAGGGCACTGCTACCTGCAGAGTATCTAGGCAATCTAACTATTCCCAAACATAGGAAGGCGTTCTCTTTGGCTAAATACAATGTACTCCCTTCTGCTGTATTGGAGGGAAGATACAACAAAGTACCATACAATGAGCGCCTATGTTCCTGTGAGGACGAGACAGTGGAAACTGTGGAGCATGTTTTGCTGTACTGCTCTTTTTACCGTGACCTTCGTAAACATTTTATAAATCCAATTCTAGAAAGTCTACCAGGGAGATCTGCAAGGTTTTATACAGATTATCTCCTGTCTGACCAACACCCCAAGGTCACTGTCAGGGTTGCTAGCTTCTGTGCAGCAGCTATGGCTTGTCGCCCCAAGATGCTGACACAGACTTAGAAAGTTTTAACATATATTTTACCATTGATATTTTAGTATTTAAATGTTTAACACCATTTTAATTACTTTATTCAATATTGGGTTTTAAACTCTGTTTTAACATTGTTTCCTGATACCCAGATGGTGTGTGTAACCTGATGCTTGTATACTTCTGTACATGTGCTTGTACATGTGGGTGTGCTCTGACACTCGCACACCCTGTCACTTGTACCTTTTGATGCTGGTCATTGACCGTAATAAATGTTTATTATTATTATCTTCAAATCCAGATTAGGAAATTACTCTGGATGCATTCCTCCCTTGCACCTGCTGCTACACAAATATTAATTTTGTGGGGCTTTGACTTTAAAGTTTATTTACCTTAATAACCTTTACACTCATTTCAGATCTTTATATATTTATACAATCAGGGAGTGAATCAAAGGCTGCAATGACAACAAAGAGCTCATTCTAAGTTAAAGGCTCTTGGCTCACCCTGCTTTCAAGCCAACTTTGCACATAGCTGCTTAACTAGCTATGTCTTTTTCTGGATGTTCTGGTTACCGCCCACTTGATTATTAGAACACTCTCTTACATCGTGCCGACCATAAAAATATGTTTTGAAAGTTCCACTGGTACAAAATGACACTACCAGCTTGTGCATTAAAATACAGACACATTGATCTCTCTTGCTTTACATTGACTTAACCCATGCTGCTGCTTTTAATCTGAAGGAGGGAGGTCGCCGATCTAATCTCCCCGGGGAGGGCGTTCCACAGGCGGGGGGCCGCCACTGAGAAGGCCCTGCTCCTCGTCCCCGCCAGCCTCACTTGTGACACTGGCGGGGTCGAGAGCAGGGCCTCCCCAGAAGATCTTAAACTTCGAGGTGGGACGTAGAGGGAGATCCGTTCGGACAAGTACACTGGGCCGGAACCGTATAGGGTTTTATAGGTCAAAACCAGCACTTTAAATTGTGCTCGGAATTGGATCGGCAGCCAGTGGAGCTGACGCAACAGGGGGTGGTGTGCTCCCTGTACGCCGCTCCGGTGAGCAATCTGGCTGCTTCTCGCTGGACTAGTTGAAGTTTCCGAGCAGTCTTCAAAGGCAACCCCACGTAGAGTGCGTTGCAGTAATCCAACCGGGATGTGACAAGAGCGTGGACCACCGTGGCCAGATCAGACTTCCCAAGGTACGGGCGCAGCTGGCGCACAAGTTTTAATTGTGCGAAAGCTCTCCCGGCCACCGCTGAGACCTGGGGTTCCAGGCTCAGCGATGAGTCCAGGATCACTCCCAAGCTGCGAACCTGAGTCTTCAGGGGGAGTGTAACCCCATCTAACACAGGCTGTAACATGGGGTAGGGAACCTTTGGCCCTCCAGCTGTGGTGGACTTCAACTCCCACAATTCCTTGAGGCTCGGCATTGGGCCAAGGTAAGCCTTTGGGGCGAATGCCGAGCCTCAAGGAATTGTGGGGGTTGAAGTCCACCACAGCTGGAGGGCCAAAGGTTCCCTACCCCTGCTGTAACCCTATACCCTGTTCGGCCTTCCGACTGACCAGTAGGACCTCTGTCTTGTCTGGATTCAATTTCAATTTGTTAGCTCTCATCCAGTCCGACACAGCAGCTAAACACCGGTTCAAGGTCTGGACAGCCTCCTTAGTGACAGGTGAGAAGGAGTGACAGATTTGGACGTCATCTGCATAGAGATAGCATCTTAGTCCGAAACTCCGAATGATCTCTCCCAACGGCTTCATGTAGATGTTAAATAACATCGGGGACAAGATTGAACCCTGTGGGACTCCACACAACAACGGTTGTGGGGCCGAACAGGTGTCACCCAATAACACCTTCTGGGTCCGTCCCTCAAGGAAGGATCGGAGCCACCGCAAAGCAGTGCCTCCGAGCCCCATATCCATGAGGCTTATATCTATGGCTTATAAATGCAAAATTATGTATCAGCCCACCAACAGAACACCAATGCATACATATATTTTGCACAGAAGGAAAGCTGGTAATCCTCAGGAATATAATAATAATAATAATAATAATAATAATAATAATAATGCAACTTTATTTCTAGACCGCCCTATCTCCCCAAGAAGACTCAGGATGGTTTAAATACAAAAAGGCAAATATTCAGTGCCCATAAGCGAATACAAACACCTCAAAATAATGCAAAATAATAACCATAATCTCATAACAAAGGAAAACTAACATCAAAATGAAAAACAGAGTATGTGTAATCAAATAAACATAATTATACTAATCATATAATTAACAATTAAGACATAAACCCTAAGAGAACAATTAAAATACATTAAAATGGCTATCATGGTTGATCTTTAACATGTACGATAAGAGCAGTGGAATACAAATAAGTTAGCCAGCATTCTAATGGAATTAAAAGTATCTTAGTCCTCCTCCTCTCCATACCCTAAAGTGCATAGGTGCATTTTCAAGAGTTTTTTTAAGGAGAGGAGGGTGTGGGCAGCTTTTATTTCTTTAGGGAGGGGGCTCCTGGGATAGGGAGCAATCACGGAGAAGGCCCACTCTCTCGTTCCCACCAACCATGCTTGTGACAGGGGTGGGACTGAGAGCAGGGCCTCCTCCGTTGACCGCAGTGCACGAGATGGCCTATATAAGGGAGATGCGATTCAACAAATAGCCTGGACCCAAAAACACACATAGCAGAAAAATATATGCTGCAAAATATGTGTCCCTTAAAGCTCATACACTCCTTAACACATGAAGGGAGGCCCAATGCATCACACCACTATCTCAAGACACAGGACCCCATAAATAACCCACCATCAAAGATACTCCACAACAATTGTCCACACAAAGCACTGATTTTCAGATCACTTATGGCATCACAAAATCCCTATAAACTCACAAGGAAATATTTAAAAATGAAAAATCCTTACTTAGGCATGCTGACATTGCAAGTCCAATTCTGGATCATTCAACACAGCATTGTTAAAACAATTCATGGACACAGTCAGTATAACTTGAAGCTAATGCCGTGCTAATTAATGCTGGCTTCGCCTTTCAAAACCAATAATGTTGACATAAAATGGCAAACAATAATGTCCAATGTATTGTATTGTCGAAGGCTTTCATGGCCAGAATCACTGGGTTGTTGTAGGTTTTTTTTCGGGCTATATGGCTTCTATGTTCTAGAAGCATTCTCTCCTGACGTTTCGCCTGCATCTATGGCAAGCATCCTCAGGGGTAGTGAGTAATGTCCATTTTCTACCCCTCAATGGACACTATGATTTTATCATTTCATCTTGCTGCTGTTAGCCCGCGGGCCTTAGTTTGGAGACTCCTGACCTAGTGGATCCGCACAGCTGAAGGGGTTTCAAACTGGGGGCTCTAATGTAGAATGCAATGCATAAACCACTACACCTCCCTGGCGCTCAATATGTTCTCCTTGAAAAGTGAAATAGTGGATTGTTTGTTTTCTTTCCAACAAAGCTTTTTCCACCCAAAACATTACTGAATTAATCTGGAATTCAGGAAGCAAAGTGGCAATAATTAAGAATGAACCCTGAGATGAGGAAATAATGTTACCTGCAAGGAAGTTAAAGCAACTTCATTTATTTTGACCTGGTCAGGGCAAATGTGTCTTTTTTGCTTCATTTACTTCTCCTAATAACTTTGTGAGAAAGGTTAAACTAAGGGGGTGCAACCCGCTAACCTCAATCCCATTTAACTATATAGATTAATAGGAATTCCAAAAAGGCTCTCCTGAGCATACTGACATTTAAAAGAACAAAGACTAAATACTTTCAAAGTACCAGGTTATGGTTCAGATCTTGGAAGCTAAGCAAGGTCATGCCATTTAGAATTTGGACAGGAGACTAACAAGGAATACAGGCTGTGTTTCAGGGGAAAAAATTACAAATATCCCTTGCCTAAGAAAATCCTATGAACCCTAGATGACTTGGAAGACATATGTAAACAAAACCAATTCCTCTGCCTTGCATTTATCCAAATGCTAGATTGCAGAATGCAAAGTTCACCTCCGATGCCTCCCACGTGGATTTGGAGGAATGACTACTATGTATAGTGTCAACTGAGCACATGGCAGCTACAGGCGTGTGCCCACAACCTCTGGGAATAAGGCGCCAAGCTTTGACATACCTCCAGAACTGACCAAGGCATTCAGAGAATATGAAATGTGACAGAGACGTGGCTAGATCTGCCTTTCCTTGTGGACGTTAGGCTACAACATTCTGGCCCCCATGAAGGCACCACATGGGGATTTGCTGCACACCCTCTTTCTGCTAGGACAGGGGCATTTTAAAGCAAAGGGAAGACATGTATATAGGTTATAAACCTAATAATGTAGAATGAGCAAATAATATTCTGGGGGTCTTTTTGGCTAGAGGGTGGGCTATAGTCAAGATCAGTGTTCTTTACAAAAGCCAACTTGGTGCATTGGAAGACCAATAATAATAATAATAATAATAATAATAATAATAATAATAATAATAATAATAATAATGGACTTGTAGGTTTTTTCAGGCTATATGGTCATGGTCTAGAGCAGGGGTCCTCAAACTAAGGCCCGGGGGCCGGATACAGCCCTCCAAGGTCATTTACCTGGCCCTCGCTCAGGGTCAACCCAAGTCTGAAACAACTTGAAAGCACACAACAATAACAACAATCCTATCTCATCAGCCAAAAGCAGGCCCACAATTCCCATTGAAATACCAATAAGTTTATATTTGTTAACATTGTTCTTCATTTTAATTATTGTATTGTTTCAAAGTGTTTATTGCACTACAAATAAGATATGTGCAGTGTGCATAGGAATTCATTCATGTTTTTTTTCAAATTATAATCCGGCCCTCCAACAGTTTGAGGAACTGTGACCTGGCCCTCTGTTTAAAAAGTTTGAAGACCCCTGGTCTAGAGCCTCTAGACCAGTGGTTCTCAACCTGGGGTCCCCAGATGTTTTTGGCCTTCAACTCCCAGAAATCCTAACAGCTGGTAAACTGGCTGGGATTTCTGGGTGTTGTAGGCCAAAAACATCTGGGGACCTCAGGTTGAGAGCCACTGCTCTAGACCATGGCCATATATCCCGAAAAAACCTACAACAACCCAGTGATTCCGGCCATAAAAGCCTTCGACAATACATTGAACAACATAATTACATAAAGCATGTGAAAACATAGCGGGTTTCACTCTCTCGGCCTTAGAAAAAGGCAAGGGGAAACCCAGTATGAACAAATTCTGCCAATACAACCCCACGATAAGGTCTTAAGTTCACCAGAAGCAAGAAATGACCTGGAGACACAATAATGTGCATTTATGGGCATACAGTCGATTTTCTATATCTGAGGATTATGTACCCCTGGATTCAATGGGTTAGAAAATATTCAAAAAGTGATCCCAAACACAAACCTGGATGTTATTGATGCATATAAGAGATAACATTTTACTACAGCATTGTACAGCTGGACTGGTTGGCCTTTGTGTTCTCTTCTAACTCTACAATTCTAAGCATCTACCAATTTAGGTATCCCTGGGTATGCTCCAACAAAACCTCAGCATATACCATGATTCCACTGCCTATGCATATATGGACATACCGTATATACTCAAGTATACGGCGAGCTGAATATAAACCAAGGCGCCTAATTTTACTACAAAAACTGGGAAAACGTATTGACTTGAATATAAGCCGAGGGTGGGTACAGCAGCTACTGCTAATTTTCAAAATAAAAATAGGTACCAATAAAGTTACATTAATTGAGGCATCAGTAGGTTGAATGTTTTTGAATATTTACATAAAACTGTAATTTAAGGTAAGACTGTTCAACTCTGACAAAACCATTATTCTAACCTTCTTCAATGTAAATGTGTTTACGTATCTTTCCAAAAACCATAGGGTAAAATAATAAATATAATAATAATAGAGTAAAATAATACATGTAATAACATAAGAGTAAAATAATACATGTAATAACATAAGAGTAAAATAATACATGTAATAACAGTAATAAAATAATAAAAGTAATAACAGAGTAAAATAAGAAATGCAATGATAATAACAGAGTAAAATAATACATGATTTTGACTCGAGCATAAGCCGAGGGAGCTTTTTCAGCCTAAAAGAAGGGTTCAAAAACTAGGCTTATACTTGAGTATATAGGGTATGTTTAAAATTGGAAGGAAAAAGAGGAGGGGAGGGGGGGAATAAAGAAGAGGAAAAAGAGAAAAAGAAAAGGAGAGGGAGGATGAGAGGAAGATGAAGCCTAGAAGAGCCTCTTAAAATGTATGATCCTCTGAGGAGGGCCTTCTCTCTGTCCCACCACCTTCTCAGGCACATTTTGTGGGAAAGAGGGTGTTTTTGGTGGCTGATCTAAAACTTTGGAACTCCCCTTTGCAAGCAGGTGAAGACGCTTCTTTGACATCTGGTATTTGGGGGAGGAAGAGGGGCACGTTGCTGGGGAGGTTGTGGGTGGGTTTTATGGGCAGGACGTTAACTTTTAAATGTAATTCTTATTTTACCTTTTGTATCCAAAACACAAGTATTTATTTGGGGTTTAAATTTTTCTATAGTCATATGCATTTGCCTTGTTTTTAAATTGTATTGTATTGTGTAATGTTTTTGTTAGCTGCCCTAAGTCCCTACTGATTAACCTGCTGACCAAAAGGTTGGATGTTTGGATCTGGGGAGAGGGTTAGCTCCCGCCGTTAGCCCAGCTCCTGCCAACCTAGCAGTTCAAAAACATGCAAATGTGAGTAGATCAATAGGTAACACTCCATGCAGTCATGCCAGTCACATGACCTTGGAGGTGTCTACAGACAACATCCGCTCTTTGGCTTAGAAATGGAGATGAGTGCCACTTAATGTCAAGGGGAAACCTTTGTCTTTATGCATTTGCTTTGTTTTTAAATGTTTTTAATTGCCTTGAACCTCTACAGAGGATAGAAAAGAAATGAAGTAAATAAAACAAAAGAAGGAAAGAAGAGCAGAGAACAAAAGAGAACAAAGAGGAGAGGGGAAAAGAGGGAGAGAGAAAAGAACATAAAAAGGTCAAAGAAGAAAGGGGGAGAACATATGGAAGAAGAAAGAAGAGAAGGAGGAGGAAAAAGAAAAGGAATGTGAAGAAAGGAAGAGAGGGAAAGAAGAAGAGGAAGAAAAATAGGAGGGGAAGAAGACAGAGAGGAAAAGGCAATGAAGGAGAAGAAGAATAACAACAACAGGGGGAGAGAAAGAAGAAGTTGGAGAGGAGAAAAGAAGGGGGGAAGATGAGAAGAAGAGGAAAAAGAGGATGAAGAAAGGAGAGGAGAGAAAAGTACGAAGAAAAAAGAGGAGAAGAAAATGAAGAAAATAGGAGAACACCACAAGAAGGAGGAAGAAAGGGAAAAAGTGACGAAGAGTTGAAAAAAGGAGAAAGGGAAGGAGAAAATGAAAAGGAAGGATAGAAGAAGAATAAGTGGAGGAAAAGGGGGAAAAGAAAAGAGGGGAAAAGAAAGAGGGTGAAAGAGAAGGTGAGATAAAGGAGGAGAGGTGAGATAAAGGAGGAGAGGAAGAATATGAGGAGGAAGAGAGAAGGAGTGGGGGAAGAGGACAAAAAAAGGAATAGCAGAAGGGAAAAGGAGGATGAGAGGAAGAGAACTACAGAGAGGGAAAGAATTAAGGAGAGCTAGGAGTGGAAGAACACAAGGAGGAAGAAAGGACAAGGGAAATGAAAAAGAGGCTGAAAGAAAGGAGGAGAGAAAGAACCAACAGAGGGGGAAAGGAGGAGAAAGATTGGAGAGGGAGGAGAGGTAAAGGAGAAAGAGAGAAAGAAAAATAGGAATAGAAGAACATGAGGAAGAGAACAATAAAGAGGGAAAGAAATAAGGAAAGGGAGGAGAGGAAGAACACAAGGAGGAGGAAGAAAGGGAAAAGGAGAGGAAGAAGAGGACAAAAAAGGAGTAAGGGAAGGAGAAAATGAAAAGGAGGAATAGAAGAATAACAAGAGGAGGAAAAGAAAACAGAAGGGTAGAGAAAGAAAAAGAGATTGGAGAAGGAGGTGAGGTACAGGAGAGGAAGAAGAGGAGGAAAAGGAGAAAGAGAGAAGGAAAAATAGGAATAGAGGAACATGAGGAAGGGAAAAGGAAGAGGAGATGAAAAGGAGGAGGAGGAGAACAACAGAGGGGGAAATAAATAAGAAGAGGGAGGAATGGAAGAACACAAGGACGAGGGAAAAGGGAGAGGAAGACGAGAAAGGGAAAAGGGAGAGGAAGACAAGGAGAAAAAGGAGAAGAATGGGGGAAGAAATAAAGAGAGAGAAAGAAGAGAGGAAAAACAAAAGGAGGAAAAAGAAAGGAAGAGGAAGAGGAGAAAGGGAAAGGGGAGAGGAAGAAGAGAAAAAGGAGAAAGAGGAGGAAATAAATAAGGAGGGAGACAGAAGAGGAAGAACACAAGGAGAAAGGAAGGGAAAGGAAGAAAAGGAGAAAAAGGAGAAGGAGGAGAACAGGGGGAAGAAATAAAGAGAGAGGAAGAACAGAAGGAGGAGGAAGAGGAAGAAGAGGAGAAGGAGGAGAAAGGAGAGGAAGAAGAGGAGGAGGAAAAGAGGAGAAAAGGAGGAAGAGGAGAGAAGAAAGGAGAAGAAGAAAGGAAGAGAGGAGGAAAAAAGAGAAAGGAGGAGAAGGGGGGAAGAAATAAAGAGAGGAAGAAACAAGGAGGAGAAAGAAAGGGAGAGGAACAAGAGGAGAAAAGGGAAAGGAAGAAAGGAAGAACACAAGAAGGAGAATGGGGGAAGAGAAAGAGGAAAGGAAGAACACAAGGAGGAGAAATAAAGGGAGAAGAAGAAGAGAAAAAGGAGATGGAGAACAGGGCGGAAGAAATAAGGAGAAAGAGAGGAGAGAAAGAACACAAGGAGGAGAAAGAAAGGGAGAGGAAGAGAAAGAGGAGAAAAAGGAGAATGGGAGGAGAAATAAAGAGAGAGGAAAGAAAAAAACAGAAGGAGGAGGAAGAAAGGGAGAGGAAGAAGAGGAGAAAAAGAGGAGAATGGGGGAGGAAATAGAGATAAGGAAGAACACAAGGAGGAAGAAAGGAAGAGGAGAAAAAGGAGAACAGAGGGGAAGAAATAAGGGGAAAGAGAGGAAAGGAAGAACACAAGGAGAAAGAAAAGGAGAGGAAGAAGAGAAAAGGGAGGAGAATGGGGGGGGGGAATAAAGAGAGAAAGAGAGGAAAGGAAGAACACAAGGAGGAAGAAAGGAAGAGGAGAAAAAGGAGAACAGGAGGGAAGAAATAAAGAAAGAGGAATGGAAGAGCACAAGGAAGAGGAAGAAAGGGAGAAGAAGAAGAGGGAAAAAAGGAGGAGAATGGGGGGAAGAAATAAAGGGAAAGAGGAGAGGAAGAACACAAGGAGGAGGAAAGGAAGAGGAGAAAAAGGAGAAGAGCAGGGGGAAGAAATAAGGAGAAAGAGGAGAGGAAGGAGGAGAAAGAATGGGAGAAAAAGGAGGAGAACAGAGGGGAAGAAATAAAGAGAGAAAGGGAGGAAAGGAAGAACACAAGGAGGAAGAAAAGGAAAGAAGAGGAGAAAAAGGAGAACAGGGCGAAGAAATAAGGAGAAAGAAGAGAGGAAGAACACAAGGAGAAAAGGGAGAGGAAGAAGAGGAGAAAAAGGAGGAGGAGATCAGGAGGAAAGCAATAAAGAGAGTGGAAAGGAAGAACAGAAGGAGGAGAAAGAAAGGGAAAGAGAGAAGAGAAAATAGAAGGAAGAAGAAATTGAAAAGGAAGAATAGAAGAACGAGAAGTGGAGTGAAAGGGGGTAAACAGAGGGGAAGAAGGAGAAAGAGAATAGCGAGGAAAAGGAGGGGAGGAAGAGCCGGGGAAGGGAAGGGAGGCCTCTCGGGGCTTACCGGGGGTCTGGGGGCGGCGGCGGAGGGGGCGCCTCGGGGTCCTCACTATCCGAGGAGGAGGAGGAGGAGCAGCAGGACGACGAGGAGGAGGACGAGGAGGAAGACACCGAGGAGGAGGAGGCGGTGGCGTCGGAGTCGCACCCGAGCTGGGCTGCGCGGAGGCGGGCGGTGGCGGAGGCGGCCAGGCGGCGGAGCTCGGGCCCCAGAGTGGCGGGGGAGACGGGAGGCGCTTCGGCGGCGGCGGCCAGGCCGGCCAGCTGGTGCCGGACGTGGCGCTCCACTTGCCGGGCCTGCAGCGCCCTTAAGCGGCGGCACAGGCTCCGCGCCCGGCCCCACAAGGCGGCCTGCCGGGCCTCGGCCTTCTCCTCCTCCTCAGGCGGGGGCGGCGGAGACGAGGCCATGAGGGAGGGGAGCGGGCCGGAGCCACCCTCGCCGTCCTTGGCCGCGGAGGAGGATCCCCTCAGGGCGGGCCGGGGCTCTCCATGTCCGCCTCAAGGCCCGCCCGCCCGCGCCATTTTCCCCTCAGGCGAGGCGCGCGCATGCGCGGAAGGAAGGCCAGGCGGGAGCAATGGAGGCTGGCTTCATCACTCAGACAGAAATGGCCAGGGCTTCCGGGGATTTCTTTCCTGCGCCTGCGCCATTCTGGCGCACGCGCAGGAAAGAAACCCCCGGAAGCCCGCGCCCCCCTAGGACATCGGACTGAGCATGCGCACAAATCGCCCACACAAAGAACTACCACCAGCTCCTCTAATGCGATGCTGCGCCAAGACTGAGCATGCGCACAACCGCCAACACAAAGCAACTCCAACAGGACGCCTTGCCACCATGAATTATACGCATGCGCACAACCGCACACGCAAAGAATCCCCGACTACTATAATGAATAAGGCGCATGCGTACACATCTCCAAGGAATTTATACACCAGGATTGAGCATGCGCACAACCGCACATATAAAGAAACACCATGAATTCCACGCATGCGCACAATTCTCCAGAGATTCTGCGCCCAAGATTGAGCATGCGCACAACCGCACGTACAAAGAAACACCATGAATTCCACGCATGCGCACAATTCTCCAGAGATTCTGCGCCCAAGATTGAGCATGCGCACAACCGCACATACAAAGAAACACCACGAATTCCACGCATGCGCACAATTCTCCAGAGATTCTGCGCCCAAGATTGAGCATGCGCACAACCGCACATACAAAGAAACACCACGAATTCCACGCATGCGCACAATTCTCCAGAGATTCTGCGCCCAAGATTGAGCATGCGCACAACCGCACGCACAAAGAAACGCCATGAATTCCACGCATGCGCACAATTCTCCAGAGCTTATGCGCCAGGATTGAGCCTGCGCACAACCCCACAAACAAAGCCTCACCAGCATGCGTACAACTCTCAAGGGAAATATGCGCCACTATTGAGCATGCGCACAATCGCCCACAAACAAGACTCAATTCCTACAATGAATTATGCGCATGCGTAAAACTCTCCAGGGATTCAGCTCCAGGATTGAGCATGCGCACAACCGCACATACAAAGAACCACCAACTCCGATGAATTCCACGCATGCCTACAACTCTCAAGGGAATATGCGCCAGGATTGAGCATGCGCACAACCGCTCATACAAAGAAACACCATGAATTCCACGCATGCGCACAACTCTCCAGAAATTATGGGCCAGTATTGAGTTTACGCACAATCGCCCACAAACAAGAATCAATAACAATGAATTACGCGCATGCGTGCAACTCTCTAGGGATTGAGCATGCGCACAACCGCACATACAAAGAACGACCAACTCCAGATACAAGGGAATCTGCGCCAAAATCGAGCATGCGCACAAAACGCACATACAAAAAACCAACTCCAGTGAATTCCACGCATGCGTACAACTCTCCGGAGAGTATGCGCCACTATGGAGCATGCGCACAATCATCCGCACTAAACAGCGACTCCTACAGGACGCCTTGCCGCCATGAATGATGCGCATGCGTGCAACACTCCAAGGATTGCGCAATCACCAGGATTAGGCATGCGTGCAGCCCACTCCAAGGACTTCAACTCCCAGAAGCCTCGGCTGTTTGGGCCAACGGTGAGGCATTCTGGGAGCTGGAGTCCGAAAGCCTTTGAGGCAGGTTAGGCAAGAGGAAGAGTTTGGAACAGTTTTTAACCCAATTATGTGTTTGTCAAGTGTCTTTTAACCGAAGAATTTTAACTTTTAATAACTAACCTATTATTATTATTATTATATATAAAAAGATTATTATGATTATTATATTTATGTATACCCCTCTTTATCTCTCCAAAGGAGACTCAAACTATTATTGTTATATTTATTTATTTATACCCCGCTTTATCTCCCCGAAGGAGATTCAAATTATTATTATTATTATTTTGTTTATTTATTTATACCCCACTTTATCTCCCCGAAGGAAACTCAAATTATTATTATTGTTATATTTATTTTTATTTATTTATTTATTTATTTACTGGGTATGCATGCCCAGTGTGGAACACATCTCACCACACTAAAACAGTGGATGTGGCTCTTAATGAGACATGCCGCATTATCACGGGGTGTCTGCACCCTACACCACTGGAGAAATTACACTGCTTAGCCGGTATTGCACCACCTGACATCCATCGGGAAGTTGCAGCCAATAGTGAAAGGACCAAGGCAGAGACATCTCCAGCTCATCCCTTGTTTGGGTATCAGCCAGCACGTCAACGACTTAAATCAAGAAATAGTTTTCTGAGATCTACAGAGACACTCGCTGGAACACCCCAGCAAGCAAGAGTCCAAAAGTGGCAGGCTCAAACCCAGAACCTCAACCAATGGCTGATACCAAATGAGAGACTCCCCCCTGGGCACACAGAGGACTGGGCGACTTGGAAGGCGCTGAACAGACTGTGCTCTGGCACCACGAGATGCAGAGCCAATCTTAAGAAATGGGGCTACAAAGTGGAATCCTCGACATGCGAGTGTGGAGAAGAGCAAACCACTGACCACCTGCTGCAATGCAACCTGAGCCCTGCCACATGCACAATGGAGGACCTTCTTGCGGCAACACCAGAAGCACTCCCAAGTGGCCAGATACTGGTCAAAGGACATTTAATAGAATACCAAGCTTGCAAACTTTGTGTTTTGTCTGTTTGTTTGCTTTATTCTGTTAGAAATGTAATATAATTTGACTGACTGCCCTGACACGAGAAATAAAAATTATTATTATTATTATTATTATTATTATTATTATTATTTATACCAGCTTTCTTTCCCCCGAAAGACACTCAAAGCGGCCTGACATCAAAGCAAGACTCAAAGGCTGGTTTATCTGTTGTCCTGCTATGGCTGACTTCTCTGGCCGAATCCGTTTGCAGTGCCTTTCCTGTCCCTTGATTCGTATCTGCTGCGTTTGGTGGTCCCTCTGTGGATTTGTGTTTGCAAGTTTGCAGATGGGACCAGATTGGGAGGGAGAGCCAAGACTCCAGAAGACAAGAGCAGAATTCAAAATGATCTTCATAGATGAGAGACGTGATGGGCCAAAATGAACACAATGACATTCAATAGGGACAAATACAAGAGACTCCACTGAGGCAGTCTCACTGAGGCAGAAGCTCTTGGTAGTATGGAGAGACCATCTACTTCTGCTTCATTGACTCTTCTAAAGCCTTTGACTGTGTGGATCATAATAAATTGTGGCAAGTTCTTAGTGGGATGGGCATCCCAAGCCACCTTGTCTCTCTCCTGAGGAATCTGTACAAGGACGAAGTAGCAACAGGAAGAACTGACCACGGAACAGCAGACTGGTCCAAGATTGGGAAAGGCGTACGGCAGGGAAAAGCCTGAAATCTTGGATGTTTGACCAAACATTTAATGAGTTATCTATCAGTGTAATAAGAAAGACGAAAAAGTGTAACGACAAATTGAAATGGCCACGGAATACGATTTTGCATTGTGTGATTTTAAATATCTGACTTTAAATGTATTTTTATTTTGCTTTGATGATTGTTTTAATGCTTATGTTTTTATTATATGTGTGTTTTTAGCATCTAATTGTTACCTATATGTGTGAGCCACCTTGAGTCCCTTACGGACTTGAGAAGAGCGGGGTATAAATACAGTAAATAAATCTATATATATATAAATGTAATGTCCATTTGTGGGAGAAACATAACTCAGAAACCACTGGGCGAATTGACACAAAATTTTAACACAATACAACTAATAGTCCAACAAGTATCCATCAGCCCTAAAAACACACACACACACAAAAACCCCAATGGAACAGACTTAAAGCCCCAAAAAATACACCATATATACATACACTCATATAGATATACACATGCACACACATACACACAAATATCCACTTATACATGCACACATATATACCTATACACATGCATACATACATACATACACACACATACTCACAAATATCCACTTATACATACACATATATATGCATATACACAAGCACACACATATACATATATAGACATGCACACGTATATACACAAAAAACACACCATATATACATATACACATGCATGCATACATACATCTTCATAGATGAGAGACGTGATGGGCCATGCATACATACATCTTCATAGACATACACACAAATATCCACTTATACATACACACATATATGCATATACACATGCACACACATATACACAATATGCATATACATATCTAAACACACAAGTACACAAATATATGCACACAGGTATATACACATATATACACGCACACACATCTATAGACACACACACACACACACATATATATATATGCAAACACACACATATATATATACATATACACAAATATATACGCACACACAAAACACATATACACAGACTGGGCCACAGCAACGCATGGCAGGGGACGGCTAGTAAATAAAATAAAATTGTGTTTCTTTATCAGCTTCCCTGTGTGGGCAGTGGTTCCCTTGATGTATGGTAAGAACACTTTTCAAAGCATGTGGACAATTTCAATAGAAAGGAGGAAACCTAACACAATCTGGCTCCCAGTATTTTTTTTTTAAAAAAAAACATCTAAAATCAGGACAGTAAAGAAAGAGCAACACTCAGAAAACAAGGGAATTCCAGACAAGAATCAATCAGGGCCAGCTAACACCTTCCAACAAAAGATTCCCCCAGAAGGGAAGCAGCCAGGCTTTGAAGCTGCAAGGCCGTTCAATGCTAATCAAGATGGCCAACTGGAACATTCACACCTGCCTCAAACAGACGAGATCTTTCTCTCACCCTGGACAAGCATTGATTTGGAATGGGCAAAATGTGAAGACTTTTCAAAGGGGAAATGTTTAGGTTTTAATTCTTACCTTCACGTGATTCCCCTTTGTGATCCAGGCATTGCCAAAGGCTTGAAATGGATGTAGTATTGGCGCATAACCCACCAGATGAGCATCGGGTTCAGACGTTCATCCACTTTACATCTGGGGGGGGGAAAAAACCATTTCAACAGACATGAAGGTGAATCTCAAATTATATGCACAAGAGGCATAATAATAAATAACGCAATAATTATATTACAACATTATTATATGTTATTATTGTTTAATAATTATAACATAATAATTATACTATTAAGATAATAAATAACAATAATTATAGTACAATGTTATTATTATATGTTATGTATAATAATTATTATATAATTATACTATTAATATAATAAATAATGCAATAATTATATTACAATATTATTATATGTTATTGTATAATAATTATAAAATAATAATTATACTACTAATATAAATAATGTAATAATTATATTACATTATTATTATGTTATTATTGTATAATAATATAATAATTATACTATTAATATCATAAATAGCACAATAATTATTACAACATTATTATTGTATATTACTGTATAATAATTATAATATAGTTATACTATTAATATTATAAATAACACAATAATTATATTACAACGTTATTATGTTATTATTGTATAATCATTATAATAATTATACTATTAATATAATAAATAATGCAATAATTATATTACAACGTTATTATTGTACATTATTATTGTATAATAATATAATAATTATACTATTAATATCATAAATAACGCAATAATTATATTACGTTATTATTATATGTTATTGTATAATAATTATAATGTAATAATTATACTATTAATATCATAAATAACACAATAATTATATTACAATGTTATTATATGTTATTATTGTATAATAATTATAATATAATAATTATACTATTAATATCACAAATAACGCAATAATTATATTACATTCTTATTATTATTGTATACTAATTATAATATAATAATTATACGATTAATATCATAAAAATCACAATAATTATATTACACTATTATTATATATTACTGTATAATAATTATATTGCAACCTTATTATTGTATATTATTACTGTATAATTAGTATAGTATAATAATTATACTATTACTATAATAAGTAACGCAATAATTATATTAGCTTATTATTATTGTATAATAATTATAATAATTTTACTATTAATATAATAAATAACAATAATTATATTTCATTATTGTTATTACTGTATGATTATAATATAATTATACTATTAATATAATAAATAACACAATAATTATATTACAACATTACTATGTTATTATTGTATAATAATTAAAATAGAATAATACTATTAATATAATAAATAACACAATAATTATATTACAACTATTATTTTTATTATTGTATAATAATTATAATAATTATACTATTAATACAATAAATAATGCAATAATTATATTAGTAAAGGTACAGGTAATCCCCTGACATTAAGTCCAGTCATGTCTGACTCTGGGGTGTGGTGCTCATCTCCATTTCTAAGCCGAAGAGCCAGCGTTGTCCGTAGACACCTCCAAGGTCATGTGGCCGGCATGACTGCATGGAGAGCCGTTACCTTCCCGCCGGAGCGGTACCTATTGATCTACTCACATTTGCATGTTTTCGAACTGCTAGGTTGGCAGAAGCTAGGGCTGACAGCGGAAGCTCACGCTGCTCCCCGGAATCGAACCTGTGACCTTTCGATCAACAAGCTCAGCAGCTCAGTGCTTTAACCCACTGTGCCAATGGGGCAGTATTGTAATTATATTACAATATAATTATAATTATACTATTAATATAATAAATAACGCAATAATTGTATTACAACATTATTATTATATTATTATTGTATAATAATTATAATATAATAATTATACTATTAATATAATAAATAACAATAATTATATTACAACATTATATATGTTATTATTGCATGATATAATAATTATACCATTAATATCATAAAGAGTGCAATAATTATATTACAGCACTATTATCATATATTACTGTATAATAATGATAATATTAATAGAAATACAGAAATGATTATATTACAAACTATTGTTATATAATATTATTCTATAATAATTCTACTTACTTACTTACTTACTTACTTAGGCGATCCCTCGTTGGACGAGTAAGATGGTCTTCCATTATGGATTTCCTTGTGGGTCCGTATGTGGCTGTGGAGCCCTATTCTTGCTCTGCATCTTCTTCCGCAGTGAGGGCATTGGTTTCCAGGTGGAAGGCGGTCCCGGTTGGGGTTGGCTTGACGCGCCTTCCTCCTGGCACGTTTCTCTCTTTCACCCTCCACTCGTGCCTCCTCAAATTCTGCAGCACTGCTGGTCACAGCTGTCCTCCAGCTGGAGCGCTCAAGGGCCAGGGCTTCCCAGTTCTCAGTGTCTATGCCAGAGTTTTTAAGGTTGGCTTTGAGCCCATCTTTAAATCTCTTTTCCTGTCCACCAACATTCCGTTTTCCATTCTTGTGTTCAGAGTAGAGCAACTGCTTTGGGAGACGGTGGTCGGGCATCTGGACAACGTGGCTCCAGCGGAGTTGATGTTGGAGGACCATCGCTTCAATGCTGGTGGTCTTTGCTTCTTCCAGCACACTGACGTTTGTCCGCTTGTCTTCCCAAGATTTGCAGGATTTTCCGGAGGCAGCGCTGATGGAAACGTTCCAGGAGCTGCATGTGACGTCTGTAGACAGTCCACGTCTCACAGGCATAGAGCAGGGTTGGGAGGACAATAGCTTTATAGACGAGCACCTTGGTCTCCCTACGGATGTCCCGGTCCTCAAACACTCTCTGCTTCATTCTGGAAAATGCTGCGCTTGCAGAGCTCAGGCGGTGTATTTCGGCGTCGATGTTGACTTTGGTGGAGAGGTGGCTGCCAAGGTAGCGGAAATGATCAACATTTTCTAACGTTACACCATTAAGCTGTATCACTGGCATTGGAGAGGGGTTGGCTGGTGCCTGCTGGAAAAGCACCTTGGTTTTTTCAATGTTCAATGACAGGCCGAGGTTCTCGTCTTCCAAAGAATAATTCTACTATTACTCTAATAAATAAAGCAATAATTATATTACAATATTATTATTGTTTTATATTATTATTGTATAATAATTATAATATCCTAGTTATACTATTAATATCATAAATATATCATAAATATATCATATATATATCATATATATATCATAAATATATCATAAATAAATTATATTACAATATTATTATTGTTTTATATTATTATTGTATAATAATTATTATATCCTAGTTATACTATTAATATCATAAATATATCATAAATATATCATATATATATCATATATATATCATAAATATATCATAAATAAATTATATTACAATATTATTATTGTTTTATATTATTATTGTATAATAATTATTATATCCTAGTTATACTATTAATATCATAAATATATCATAAATATATCATATATATATCATAAATATATCATAAATAAATTATATTACAATATTATTATTGTTTTATATTATTATTGTATAATAATTATTATATCCTAGTTATACTATTAATATCATAAATATAGCAATAATTATATTATTAATATACCTTATTAATATCTCTTAATATACCTTATTAATATCTTACCTTATTAATATCTCAAAACCAGAATGAGAGGGCTGACCTGCCTCATTTGCCTTGCCTGCCTCTTCCTGCTTCCCCTTTGGCCCCGCCCACCGCCGTCCCCCATTGGTCCGCCCCGTTGCCTTGGCGACGAGAGGGTAGGGTACCCAAAGAGCCCCGCCCCCCCCCTCTTTTTTTCCAAACTCCGGCTTTCTTGGCTGCCTTCAGCGGGCACTTCCGTTGACGTCAGGAGGGAAAAACCGGAAATGGGAGCAGAGGCTGCCGGGAAGTGTAGTTCGGGGTTGCTGTGAGGGGGAGAGAAAAGGAATCAGCGGGCCGGCGAGACAGAGAGAGAGAGAGAGAGAGAGGGAAGGAAGGCAGGAAGGCGGAGGCCGCGCACAGGCAGGGAGGCAGCCTCACCTCGCCGACCAGGAGCCCGAGGGAGAGGCCTCATGGTAGGAAGAAGGAGGAAGAAGAAGAAGAAGAGGGAGGCTCAGCATCCTCCTCGGGAGGGAGGGAGGGAGGGATAGAGAAGGCCTGTGGGGACATCCTGGGCCTCCTTTGTGTGGTGGGCGGGGAAGCAGGGGAAGGGGGGAGTGGGGGAGGGGGTTCCCATTCTCAATACTGGTACTGGCATTAGAGGGGTCTGGTTTGAATGGGAAGGCAGCCTGGAAGGATGGGGAGGGGGGGGGAGAGGCCTCCTTGGGGTATTCAGGGTCTTCTTTGTGTGATGGAGGGAGGAAGCAGCTGAGGGGGATTGTTATTATTATTAATAGAGATAATATTAATATCAATAATAAAGGGGAGGGAAAAGGGGTTGGGGAGTGGGAGAAGAGGCCTGTTTGGGGTATCTATGTGTGATGTAGAGAGGAAGCAGGTGAGGAGATATTGTTACTAATATCATTGATAATATTGTTACTAATAAAAGGGTGGAAAGGGGTTGGGGGTCTTGTATGGAAGGATGAGGAGTGGGAAACAGGACTTTTTGGGGTATTCATGGGGGGCTTTGTATGATGTAGAGAGGAAGCAGGTGAGGAGATAATAATAATAATAAATATTATAGTGATAGTAATAATACTATTAGTATTGATAATAAAGTAGGGTCTCATAAATGAGAGGAGGCTTGAAAGAATGAGGAATGGGAGAAGAGGCCTGTTTGGGGTATCTATGTGGGGGGGGGGTCTTTGTATGAGGAAGCAGGTGAGGAGATATTGTTACTAATATCATTGATAATATTGTTACTAATAAAAGGGTGGAAAGGGGTTGGGGGTCTTGTATGGAAGGATGAGGAGTGGGAAACAGGACTTTTTGGGGTATTCATGGGGGGCTTTGTATTTATTTATTATTTTATTTATTTATTTATTTATACACTTGTATATCGCTAATATCTCAGCCTAAGTCGGCGACTCATTGCGGTTTACAGCAATTAAAAACAATATACAATTTAAAACAACAACACATAGACAATACAGATTATTGGGCCACCAATAATAATACCATGCATCTCGTCAATAAAATCACCAATCCAGAGTTCGTCATCCATAATTAACCAGTCCTTAGTCAGCAAAGTTCGGTAATAACAGACTAACCGAATGCTTGTTTAAACAACCAAGTTTTTAGTGTCTTCCGAAAAGCCATCAGCGAAGAGGCAGATCGTATCTCTATAGGGAGGGTGTTCCAAAGCCGAGGGGCCACCACAGAAAAGGCCCCGAAAAGGCTACATTGTATGATGTAGAGAGGAAGCAGGTGAGGAGATAATAATAATAATAATAAATATTATAGTGATAGTAATAATACTATTAGTATTGATAATAAAGTAGGGTCTCATAAATGAGAGGAGGCTTGAAAGAATGAGGAATGGGAGAAGAGGCCTGTTTGGGGTATCTATGTGGGGGGGGGTCTTTGTATGAGGAAGCAGGTGAGGAGATATTGTTACTAATATCATTGATAATATTGTTACTAATAAAAGGGTGGAAAGGGGTTGGGGGTCTTGTATGGAAGGATGAGGAGTGGGAAACAGGACTTTTTGGGGTATTCATGGGGGGCTTTGTATGATGTAGAGAGGAAGCAGGTGAGGAGATAATAATAATAATAATAATAATAATAATAATAATAATAAATATTATAGTGATAGTAATAATACTATTAGTATTGATAATAAAGTAGGGTCTCATAAATGAGAGGAGGCTTGAAAGAATGAGGAATGGGAGAAGAGGCCTGTTTGGGGTATCTATGTGGGGGGGGGTCTTTGTATGAGGAAGCAGGTGAGGAGATATTGTTACTAATATCATTGATAATATTGTTACTAATAAAAGGGTGGAAAGGGGTTGGGGGTCTTGTATGGAAGGATGAGGAGTGGGAAACAGGACTTTTTGGGGTATTCATGGGGGGCTTTGTATGATGTAGAGAGGAAGCAGGTGAGGAGATAATAATAATAATAATAATAATAATAATAATAATAATAAATATTATAGTGATAGTAATAATACTATTAGTATTGATAATAAAGTAGGGTCTCATAAATGAGAGGAGGCTTGAAAGAATGGTTCCGGTTCCCGCCCCACTTACCTCTCCGAACGCATCTCCACCTATGAACCGGCGAGGACCTTAAGATCGTCCGGGGAGGCCCTGCTCTCGGTCCCGCCGGCGTCGCAAGCGCGGTTGGCGGGGACGAGAGACAGGGCCTTCTCAGTGGTGGCCCCTCGGCTATGGAATGCCCTACCAGTGGACATCAGGCAGGCCCCTTCGTTACTGGTGTTTCGGAGGAGGGTGAAGACGTGGCTCTATGAACAGGCATTTGGATAACTATGCAATGACAACTAACTCAGTAAGACGGCATTTGAACAAGGAACGGAAAAGGACTGTGAGAACGGGATCTGATTCTAATTGAGGCGTTGATGACTATGTGTGTTGTTTGTGTATGTGCGTCTTATATATTGTTTAGTGTTGCCCATTTTTATTGTAAACCGCATTGAGTCGCCGTCTCAGGCTGATAAATGCGGTATACAAATGGAGTAAATAAATAAATAAATAATAAATAAATAAACAGAATTCCTGTGTTTATTATTTATTTATTTATTTATTTCATTTACTTATACCCCGCCCTTCTCACCCCGGGGGGGACTCAGGGCGGCTTACAGAGGAGGCATAATTAGATGCCTAACAATTGACAGTAATACAAATATAAAAACAGTTCAACAATTAGAATTAAAACATCAACACATAATAAAATATTAAAACAATCTCATGCTCGGATTCAGAGTCCATATATCCATTCCATTCCATTGTCCACATAGATACCCCTGTTTGGGGTATCTATGTGGGGGGGGGGGGTCTTTGTATGAGGAAGCAGGTGAGGAGATATTGTTATTAATATTCATAATATCATTGATAATATTGTTAATAATAAAAGGGTAGAAAAGGGATGGGGGTCTTTGTGTGATGTAGAGAGAAAGCAGGTGAGGAGATAATAATAGTAGTGATAATACTATTAGTATTAATAATAAAGGGGGTCTCATATGAATGAGAGGAGGCTTGTAAAGGATGGGGAGTGGGAGAAGAGACCTGTTTGGGGGTATTCATGGGGGTCTTTGTGTGGTGTAGAGAGGAAGCAGGTGAGGAGATATCAATAATAATAGTAATGGTGATAATACTATTAGTATTAATAATAAAGGGGATCTCGTATGAATGAGGAGAGGCCTGTTTGGAGTATAAATGGGGGTCTTTGTGGTTAGGTAGGAAGTAGGTTAGAAGATATCAATAATAATAATAATAATATAGTGATGGTGATTATATTATTAGTAGTAATAATAAAGGGGGTCTTGTATGAATGGGAAGGCAGCCTGAAAGGATGGGGAGAGGAGGAAGAGGTCTGCTTGGGGTATTCGGGGTCTCCTTTGTGTGGTGTAGGGAGGAAGCAGCTGAGGGGGATTGTTATTATTATTAATAGAGATAATATTAATATCAATAATAAAGGGGTTGGGGGTCTTGTATGGAAGGATGAAGAGTGGGAGAAGAGGCCTGTTTGGGGCATCTATGGGGGTCTTTGTGTGATGTAAAGGATGGGGAGTGGGAGAAGACATCTGTTAAGGGGTATTCATGGGGGTCTTTGTGTGATGTAGAGAGGAAGCAGGTGAGGAGATACCAATAATATTAGTGATAATACTATTAGTATTATTAGTATTAATAATAATGAGGGTCTTGTATGAATGAGGGGAGGCTTGAAAGGATGGGGAGTGGGAAAAGAGGCCTGTTTGGGGTATCTATGGGAGGGTCTTTGTGTGATTTAGAGAGGAAGCAGGTGAGATATTATTAATAATATCATTGATAATATAGTTAATAATAAAAGGGTAGAAGAGGCCTGTTTGGGGTATCTATAGGGGGGTCTTTGTGTGATATAGAGAGGAAGCAGGTGAGGGGATATTGTTATTAATATCAATAATATTGATAAATGGTAGTTAAAGGAATGGAGGTCTTGTACAAAAGGATGAAGAATGGGAAACAGGCCTGTTTGGGGTATTCATGGGGGTCTTTGTGTGATGTAGAGAGAAAGCAGGTGAGGAGATAATAATAGTAGTGATAATACTATTAGTATTAATAATAAAGGGGGTCTCGTATGAATGGGGAGGCTTGAAAAGGATGGGGAGTGGGACAAGAGGCCTGTTTGGGGTATTCATGGGGGTCTTTGTGGTTAGGTAGGAAGCTGATGTGGAGATATCAATAATAATAGTAATGGTGATAATACTATTAGTATTAATAATAAAGGGGGTCTCGTATGAATGAGGGGAGGCTTGTAAAGGATGGGGAGTGGGAAAAGAGACCTGTTTGGGAGTATCTATGGGGGTCTTTGTGTGATGTAGACAGGAGACAGGTGAGGAGATATCAATAATACTAATAGTGATATTATTAATACTTTATTATTAATACTAATGGTAATAATACCATTAGTAATAATAAAGTGGGGTCTCATATGAATGAGGGGAAGCTTGTAAACGATGGGGAGTGGGAGAAGAGGCCTGTTTGAGGAATTCATGGGGGTCTTTGTGGTATAAAGAAGCAGGTGAGGAGGTATCAATGAAATAGTGATAGTAATATTACTATTAGTATGAATAATAAAAAGTGGGGTCTCGTATGAATCAGGGGAGGCTTGTAAAGGATGGGGAGTGGGAAAAGAGGACTGTTTGAGGAATTCATGGGGGTCTTTGTGGTTAGGTAGGAAGCAGGTGAGGAAATATCAATAATAATAATAGTGATGGTGATAAAACTATTAGTATTAATAATAAAGGGGGTCTTGTATGAATGGGAAGGCAGCCTGAAAGGATGGGGAGAGGAGGAAGAGGTCTGCTTGGGGTATTCGGGGTCTCCTTTGTGTGGTGTAGGGAGGAAGCAGCTGAGGGGGATTGTTATTATTATTAATAGAGATAATATTAATATCAATAATAAAGGGGAGGGAAAAGGGGTTGGGGAGTGGGAGAAGAGGCCTGTTTGGAGGTATTCATGGGGGTCTTTGTAGTGTAGGTAGGAAGCAGTGAGGAAATATCAATAATACCAATAATAATAATGGTGATAGTCATAATAGTATTAGTATTATTAGTATTAATAATAATGAGAGTCTTGAATGAATAATGGGAGGCTTGAAAGGATGGGGAGTGGGAGAAGAGGCCTATTTGGAGGTATTCATGGGGGTCTTTGTGTGATGTATAGCGGAAGGAGGTGAGGAGATACCAATAACAGTGATAGTGATAATACTATTAGTATTATTAGTATTAAAAATAATGAGGGTCTCATATGAATGAGGGGAGGCTTGAAAGGATGGTGGGGAGTGGGAGAAGACACCTGTTTGGGGTATTTGGGGTCTTCTTTGTGTGATGTAGGGAGGAATCAGGTGAGAGGTATTGTTATTAATAGTGATAATATTGTTAATAATAATAATAAAAAGGTAGAAAAGGAATGGGGGTCTTGTATGAGAGGATTAGGATTGGGGAAGAGGCCTGTCTGGGGTATCTATGGGACCCTTTGTGTGATTTAGAGAGGAAGCAGGTGAGGAGATATCAATAATAATAATAATGGTGATAGTCATAATAGTATTAGTATTATTAGTATTAATAATAATGAGGGTCTGTGTGATGTAGAGAGGCGACAGGTGAGGAGATATTGTTATTAATATCATTAATAATATTGATAATGTCATTGATAATAATATTAGTAATAAAAGGGTAGAAAAGGAATGGGGGTCTTGTATGAAAACATGAAGAGTGGGAAAAAAGGCCTGTTTGGCGTATCTATGGGGGTCTTTCTGTGATGTAGAGAGGAAGCAGGTGAGGAGATATCAATAATAATAGTAATGGTGATAATACTATTAGTATTAATTATAAAGGGGGTCTCGTATGAATGAGTGGAGGCTTGTAAAGGATGGGGAGTGGGAAAAAGAGACCTGCTTGGGGGTATTCATGGGGGTCTTTGTGGTGTAGGTAGGAAGCAGTGAGGAAATATCAATAATAGTAATAATGGTGATAGTCATAATAGTATTAGTATTATTAGTATTAATAATAATAAGGGTCTTGTATGAATGAGGAGAGGCTTGAAAGGATGGGGAGTGGGAAAAGAGACCTGTTTGGGGGTATTCATGGGGGTCTTTGTATGGTGTAAGTAGGAAGCAGGTGAGGAGATAGCAATAAAAATAATAATAGTGATAGTGATAATATTATTATTTATTTATTTATTTACTTTGCTTATATACCGCTGTATCTCAAGCCCGAAGGCGACTCACAGCGGTTCACAAACAGTAAAAACAGTAGAAACAGCAGTGGTTCCATACAACATATAACAATTGACTTAACACATTATCCATAAATTACCAATAAGCAGTTACAATGCACAATTATTACAAAAAACAACCGTACCCAATCTTCTCATCATCCAAGCGTAGTCCAGGTTCGTCGTCCCTTGTTCCATTCCTATGTTCCATTACCAGATTGCACTAAATTACTCAAACGCCTGCACAAACATCCAGGTCTTCACCTTTTTGCGGAATACCATTAGAGATGGTGCTAGTCTAATGTCCGTAGGAAGAGCGTTCCACAGCCGAGGAGCCACCACCGAGAAGGCCCTATCTCTCGTCCCCGCCAGCCGAGCTTGAGAAGCAGGCGGGATCGAGAGCAGGGTCTCCCCGGAAGATCTCAAAGTCCTGGTGGGTTCATAGGCAGAGATGCAGTTAGATAGGTAGCTTGGGCCGGAACCGTTTAGGGCTTTAAAGGCCAATGCCAGCACCTTGAATTCAGCCCGGTAGCAGATCGGTAGCCAGTGGAGTTGGCGCAACAGGGGGGTTGTATGCTCCCTGCGCTCCGCTCCTGTTAAAATCATTACTATTAGTGTTATTAGTATTAATAATAATGAGGGTCTTGTGTGAATGATGGCAGGCTTGAAAGGATTGGGGAGTGGGAGAAGAGGCCTGTTTGGGGTATTCATGGGGGTCTGTGTGATGTAGCGAGCAGACAGGTGATGAGATATTGTTATTAATATCATTGATAATATCATTGATAATGTTAATAATAAAAGGATAGAAAAGGAATGGGGGTCTTGAATGAAAGGATGAGGATTGGAGAAGAGGCCTGTTTGGAGTATTCATGGGGATCTAGGTGTGAAGTAGAGAAGAAGCAGGTGAGGAGATATCAATAATAATAGTAATGGTGATAATACTATTAGTATTAATAATAAAGGGGGTCTCGTATGAATGAGGGGAGGCTTGTAAAGGATGGGGAGTGGGAGAAGAGGCCTGTTTGGGGTATTCATGGGGGTCTTTGTGGTTGGTAGGAAGCAGGTGAGGAGATATCAATAATAATTAATAATAGGGATGGTGATAATACTATTAATATTATTAATAAAGGGGGTCTTGTATGAATGGGAAGGCAGTCTGAAAGGATGGGGATTGTGGAAAGAGGCCTGTTTGGCGTATTCGGAGTTTTCTTTGTGTGATGTAGGGAGGAAGCAGGTGATGGGTATTGTTATTAATAATAAAGGGGAGGAAAAAGGGGATGGGGGTCTTGTATGGAAGGATGAAGAGTGGGAAAAGAGGCCTGTTTGGGATATCTATGGGGGTCTTTGTGTGATTTAGAGAGGAAGCAGGTGAGGAGATATCCATAATAATGACAGATAGATAATACTATTAGTATTTAATGTATTGTCGAAGGCTTTCATGGCTGGGATCGCTAGGTTCTTGTGGGTTTTTTCGGGCTATAGAGCCATGTTCTAGAGGCATTTCTCCTGACGTTTCGCCTGCATCTATGGCAAGCATCCTCAGAGGTTGAGAAGGTCCATTCTCAACCTCTGAGGATGCTTGCCATAGATGCAGGCGAAACGTCAGGAGAAATGCCTCTAGAACATGGCTCTATAGCCCAAAAAAACCCAAAGGACTATTAGTATTATTAGTATTAATAATAATGAGGGTCTTGTATGAGGCTTGAAGGGATAGGGAGTGGGGGAAGAGGTCTATTTCTTGTATTGAGGGAAAGGGGTCTTTGTGTGTTGTAGAAGCAGGTGAGGAGATATCATTATTAATGTCATTAATAATATTATTGATAATATTGTTAATAATAAAACGTAGAAAAGGGATGGGGGTCTTGTATGAAAGGATTAGGATTGGGGAAGAGGCCTGTTTGGGGTATCTATGGGACCCTTTGTGTGATGTAGAGAAGCAACAGGTGAGGAGATATTGTTGTTAATATCATTTATAATATCATTGATAATATTGTTAAAAATAAAAGGGTAGAAAAGGAATGGGGGTCTTGTATGAAAGGATGAAGAGTGGGAAAAGAGGCCTGCTTGGGGTATCTATGGGGGGTCTTTGTGTGATGTAGAGAGGAAGCAGGTGAGGAGATATCAATAATAATAATAGTGATAGTAATAACACTATTAATATTAATAATAAAGTCGGGTCTCGTGTAAATGAGAGGAAGCTTGTAAAGGATGGGGAGTGGGAGAAGAGGCCTGTTTGGGGTATTCATGGGGGTCTTTGTGTGGTGTAGGTAGGAAGCAGGTGAGGAGATTTCAATAATAATAATCGTCATCATCATATTGTCTATTGTGGACTCGTTGTGTTTCAAATAATAATAATAATAATGGTGATAAGTCTATTAGTATTACTAACTAGCTGCCCCCCTGCCATGCGTTGCTGTGGCCCAGTCTGGTGATCTGGAATATAAAGTAATGAGAAAGTGTTGGTTTCTAATATATGTAATGTCTTGATGCTTGTGGGTAAACAGTATTTCTTGCTGTTTCTTTGTCAGTGTTGATGTGGAGATTGTCTGGTTTGCCTACTCTGGAACATGCAACACATAATTGTCCTTTTTTAGGGGTCCCTTTCAAATCTATGATACTATATCTCTCTGTGTGTGAATCATATTTATCTATCTATATCTATCTATGTCTAGATAGCCCCTTGTCAGGAGGGCTTTGATTGCGTTTTCTTGCCCTGGTAAAGGGAGTTGGACTGGGTGGCCTTAAGTATTTTCTAATGGTCATAGGAGTTCTGTGTGAGAAGTTTGCCCCAATTCTGTCATTGGTGGGGTTCAGAATGCTCTGATTGTAGGTGAACTATAAATCCCAGTAACTACAACTCGCAAATGTCAAGGTTTATTTCCCCAAAACTCCATCTGTGCTCATATTTGGGCATATTGAGTATTCATGCCAAGTTTGGTCCAGATCCATCATTGTTTGAGTCCACAGTGTTCTCTAGATGTAGGCGAACTACAACTCCCAAACTCAAGGTCAATGCCCACCAAACCCTTCTAGTGTTTTCTGTTGGTCAGGGGAGTCCTGTGTGCCAAGTTTGGTTCAATTCCATCGTTGGTGGAGTTCAGAATGCTCTTTGATTATAGGTGAACTATGAATTCCAACAACTACAACTCCCAAATGACAAAATCATAATTTTTGAGTGATAGTCACTCCTTGTGTTGTGAGACATTTTCTTGCCAAATTTGGTGTGATTTCGTTCATTGGTTTTTTTGTTTTTAAGGCACAGAGTATTTTTATATATATAGATAAAGGAGGTCTTGTATGAATGCAGCTTGAAAGGATGGGGAATGGGAGGAGAGGCCTGTTTGGGGTATTCAGGGTCTTTTTTGTGGGATGTAGAGAGGAAGCAGGTGATGATGATTGTTGCTGTTGTCGTGAATAGTGGTTACATTATTAATAGTAATAATAAAGGGGAGCAAAAGAGTACGGGGATCTTGTATGGAAGGATGAAGAGTGGGAAAAGTGTTTGGGGTATTCATGGGGGGG